>JBBPKT010000674.1:0-15313 GCA_038089395.1 Pulveroboletus frians | reverse complement strand
ATGTGGCAGTGCCGCATTTATATCTTTTCCTTAGTGATTAACTACCTATTTACATTTGCTATGATTTTAATGACCATTTTAATGACTTATCATGTCATCCAATGATGCAGAGATTTTTCAGACATATGGTCACAAACCACGTGATGTGACAGGTCGTGTCAAACTCGCACGCCTGCCAAACCACTCTTGCAATGGACGGCGACGTGATCTCGATACATTCGGACGATCAAGAACATGGGTCTCGCCGCAGAACCCTCGAGCCTATTGTACGGCGTGTTGTGGATGCTCTTGGTGGCTACGAGGGGGGTGTGTACCGCATGGGAGACGAGGTGAGCGGATGCCTGCGCGATCTCAAAACGTTGTGGCGAAAAGACGATACCGACGACGAACGTACCGTTGCACGGATCTTCTGGGAGACGCGAGTCCTCCCAAACGACCTCATTCCCATCCTCCTCGCAACCGCGGGTAAAGGACACGTCGAGGACAGGTGCGCTATCGCGTGTGCGGATCTTATCACCGCAATGACCTGGCCCATTGATATGGCCGAGGAGCTTCGAGAGCTGGATGAGGAATTGGACAGAGGCACGGACTACACGCAGCTCACGTTGAGTCACTTACACTACAAGGCGGCCCTGCTCAAGCCCGGGGTCATGCGCGCCCTGTTTGGTATCATGCTGCCTCCCCTGGCAAAACCCGCGAAAGAACGCCAGGAGCGCGACGGCCAAGTTGTCAATGTCGTGCTCCATCTTGTCCGCAATCTCGTCTTCATCAAAGACCTCCCACCCAATATGCATCTCAGTGCCGATCAAGCGGAATATTCGTCCCTTCAGACGAAGCTTGTCAAGGCATTGTCCGAAACACACACACTCGACCTGTTGCTCACTATTGCCGCCAACAATGATCAAGATCCGTTGTTCAATGCGTCAAACACACTCGTTCTGGAAATTTTTTATCTCTTATTTCGGGGTATCAAACCCATCGCGTTGGCCATCGACCAATCAAAGGTGATTCGTCACATTCTCCGCGTCTAGAACAAAGTGCTGAATGAAATTCATGTAGCAACCTGCTCAGAATCTGCACCGCCTCTTGGCCGCCGAGGACAAGAGGAAGCGGGACATTGCCCGCAATGCGTCATCTCGGCACTCACGATTTGGCACAACCATCACCGTTCGGCCTAATCCCAGCAAGAAGGCGACCGTTAACCGCAGTGGGGATAATGATGAGCCTTCGGCCACAGCCGGTGCCTCGGAAAGGGGGCCGTCCTCGAGGCCGCTGGTCCTTCATCGCCAAGCGGCGATTACTCAAGAATCAGGAAGCATATTGGATATGACAAAGCATCGAAGAGCTCGGAAAGCCAACAAAGTCGACGAGTTGACCAGAGAGGACAGTCTCTCCTTTGAGGCCAAACTGGTCCTACAGGGGTTCGCGAAGGAGTTTGTAGAGTCCTGTTTTAATCGTGTGTTTGGTCGCTTCCTATCTTGATTTGGTTCTCACTGCTCCGCTTCGCCATAGCATTTCTTTCTCCACTGTTGAAGGACATCAGGTCGGAACGGCCCAAGATCACAGAAAAGGATCATCTTCGTTTGTTGTACACGACCAAGTGGCTACTCGAGTTCTTCCTTTGCCTACGATCCAGGGAGAGTAACGTCGATGGCCGCCGGAGGTGGAATTTCGGGCTCGTCGCGGAAGTCACTGATAGAAGCTGGATCGTTTGGGTCCTGAAACGAATGAGGGAGGCGATGGAAGAAAAGGTTCGTTGCATATCGCTCTTCATTTTCGGTGTTCTTTCGAAACGTATCGGTGGCGTATTTGTTTGGTTTTTTTAGCCCAAGATGTGGAACGAATTGCAAGCGGGTATAGAATGCCTAACCCAACTCCTTCTCTTGATCGACAACATGTCTTCATCGGTAATCTCCGATTCTGATCTCAACGACGCCGCACGGCTACTCCAACAGCAACTGATCTATAACGGCGAGGTTCTGGATATTGCTTTGGAGAGCCTGCGATCTTACAAGGAAGGCACACAATCATTGACGTACCTTAACTCGAGCGTATATTTGGCTTATGCACTTTTACGCATGCTGGAACGCTGGGGGAAGGAGAACAGCGATGCGACATATGTGAGAAAGAAGGCAGTCAGAAAAAAGAAAAGCCAAGGCAAGTTATGATTCCACGTCTCTGTTAAACAGGATCAACATCGTCCGGTTGTGAAGGGAATGGTGCTTTAGAAGAAGATGGCGTGCCTGATGTTGAAGATGAGGGTGACGCCGAAGAGGAGGAAGACGTGGTTCGTGAGACAATGTTCACTTTTGAAGCCTTTGAGATGGTACGTGGCTAAGCATGCATGCGCCGCACGATTCCGGACTGACAAATGATGAACATGATTGGTCCGGTGGCAGAAATTTGCGCACTCCGAGATTACACGGACATTGCTGACCTATCTGTCACGCTACAAGGAGTTCGACTCTCCGGAGCTAATGAAGAGGGCTGTGAACCTGATTTCCAGGCAAGTTGTCAGGGCCAAAGCGGAAGGGTTGTATTTCAACGTGAGCGCAGTGTCGTCCCCTCATGCGCGTGTCTGTGTACGTCAACAGGTCTCAACGCTGCATCTCTTCAAATCGATCCTCGATGATCAACGGTCGCTTCCGAAAGACCAGTCGTACAAGGATCTCATACAGTTGATAACGTTCGTATTACGGAAGTTCTTCAAAATCGTGGAGGAAGAACCGTTCCTCATGATTGAGGTGAGGCATTCATATTAGCTTATCTGCTGCCCGCTGTTTGCAATGCTTATCGAGTCCCCGGTCCCTTCGCAATGCAGGCGTGGTATCCTATGAACCGCGGACACTGGAAACAGTACTCCAGCCGAGAACCTGAGCAGAAGAAGCCCAGATACCAACGGGACACGGCGGAGCAAGAGGGTGATTTCTCAGGGGAGGTCCAAGTCAAGAAAGGCTATTCTTGGAGCGAACAGATCGGCATTGCCGTTGCTGCGCTCGTTGAGGAAGGCAAGTCTGAGCTGGCAGAGTGGGTGAAAGACGTAAGTGAACACGCCCTGCCACGTTGGCGACACAAGGCTGAGGGACCGTCTGTGGTGGGTCGGTCCAGATTCTCGTGTTAGTCATCCGCCAGCGCCAACGGATCGTCGATGAGACGGATCTCGACAGCCGGGATGACGGCGCCGACGAGATCGAAGATGGTCTGCGAAGGAATGCTCCTTCCGGGGATGCCATCTCCAAGTTCACTGACTACGGTGCGCGAGGCCATGTCTGGTATGAGGAGACGCTGAGCAAGACGATGCAGAAATCCCCTACATTAATGATGAGCATGCAGGCGCGGCTACCAAGAATGCGAGGCTTAAGCTCGTGTTCCGCCTATTGGAATTCACGATCGTCGCGGAAGGTATGTAGGGTGTTTTTGGAGGGATTCTGGACGTGTTCTTAGCTGCGTTTGTAGATGCTGAAGAGCTTCAGTGGGTAGTGCCCGCCGCGATGGTGCCATCTGTGCTTCAGGAGCGATTGGAGGTTGTCGATCAGTTCCTCAAGAACCCAATCGATTTAGAGGGAAAGAAGGCAAGCGAGATGCTCAGTACGAAAACGCGCAGACGCCGCAGGCGGCGATCGCCGTCACTCGGCTCCGACGCCGAGCTTCCTGATGACGAACCCCGACGGCGCAAGAAGGAGAAGAAGAAGAAGGAAGAAAAGAAGTACAAGTCCGCTCAATTTATCCAAGATAGCGATGAAGAGTACGGCGACATGGAGGCTTTCCTCGAGAGGGAAAAGGTACTGCGGGAGAAAACGGCGCGTGCTGCCGCTGAGAGCGGCAAGATCGCGACGATGCGCCCGAGTGGGACGAAGAAGCGGCGGAAGAAGGAAAACGATGTCGTCTTATCGAGTGCAGAGGAGGACGATCCGGCAGCTGTCTCTGTAAAAGTATTCTCGGACGATTCCGACAGCGACGATGAGATCCTCGCGTCAGTGCGGAGGCGTCGGTCGCCGTCCCCTGTGCGCACGGCCAACATCCGACCGAAACCGCGCCTGGTCCAAAAGTCCAAGTCCACAGCGGAGGAGACGATCCAGATTTCGAGCGACTCTGAGCACCAGGGAGGGAGAGCGTCGGCCACGTCTGTGGCTGTTCGGCCTGCACGGAAAGGGCGGCTCGTGCTCTCGGACGATGAAGCGTAGTTATCTGATGTACGGCTTGTGCGTCTTCTGAGGAGATCTATGATGTCTTTTTTTTTTTTTTTCCCTCTTTCCTTTGTCGGTTGGCCTGATGTGTCTTTTTGCACCAGGGACATGCCTGGACTGGAATGGTACGCTTGGGCTGGACGACCGTGTCCATCTCTTTGTGTGGCAATCCCCAAACGGGCTGCGCAGCCACTAGCACCCGATATCCAGGGACCCGACCCAATCGCGGTCCTCTTGGTCTTTGTACGCCAAGTCACCGCTGGCTCGACCATCAACTCCCTTGATAGATTGCACGGACTGCCTGCTTCTCGCATATGACCATCGCATCACTTCGGCAGTCTGAGCGTGTCTCCCACAGACGTTTTTTTTTTTTACTCGCGCGCACGCTACCCTGTCCGTTTGGCGACGGCTGTCTTCCCATCCCCAGGCCCCGTCGATGTCTGATTAGCTCACCCCAGGGGTTGACGAGGGACGCCACGATGGACGGACACGTTGGAGGACCGGATAGGCCGGTTGCACAGGCACAGGGCTCGCACCCGTTTGCGATGGGGGGATGGATCTCTCGGTCGTTCCTCACGTTTCCTTGCACCATCACTCGATCAAGTCCGTCTCGTGGCACAAGCAGGCCGCCGACATTGGACTCCCTTTTTTATTTTTTCCTTATCCTTGTCACCGTCGTGCGTCGGGGGTTGAGCGTCCTCTAGAAATTTTCTCACCGTGGCTCCATTGGAAGACACACACGGACATACAAACCCTGGTAAGAACGTAGGGCAGAATGCCGTTTTCCCCTCTGAGCTCGATGGATCCGTTTCAATTTCGAGGTCGTTCCTCCCGCTCGGTCACTATACCCTCTTGGGGCGAGATCATGACCGACGAGGCCTTGACGCGTTCATTCTTACATACGAAGACCAAGACCCGTTCTGTTCTGTTCTTTTCGTTTTTTTTTTTTTTTTCGCGCATCTGATGGCCGTTTCATGTTGACGTGATGGTGCGTTCTCATTCTCATCTTCGCTTCCTCGCCCTCGTCGAGTGCGCTCGGGCCAGGGGATGTTGACGCGGGGAGATGTCTATTTCCGATGTGACTGTTTTTGTCCTCGTTGTGTGTCCCGATCATATGTCAAGTCGCTTTCTCTTTGTTGATGTTGACACGAGGCACGATTCCACGAGGCTTTTGAGACTAACCGTGTATGGTTATATTTTTGTGCGATACGCCGCCGCCATCTCGCCATGTCCTCTTTTTGTGTTTTGGGGGACGGGGCGGAGCGTCAAATGGATATGTATACAATACACGTTCAGGTTCGCAGGTGCGGTATGAGGCGCGTGACCCGTCGTTGGTTGTTTCGATCGGTGTTGAAGCGATTGGAACGGGCCCCGTCTCGGTGTACCCACGAGGGTGGATAGCCAGCGTGTTTCAGAGACATGTCGATCCGATGGACCGTGCGTGGGCCAGTGTCCTCTTGTTCTGATTGGGTCCTCATTCAATACGGTGGCGTCCATATAGATTGGGCGGAGTCGATCCAAGCTCCAACGCCGAATTTGAAAAAAAGAAAAAAGAAAAAAAAGAAAAGGACGGAAAAGGATATGTCTGCCCGCATCCGCCCGTGACATTGTGATTCCCATTCGAGGAAGGAGAGGCGGAAGAGGGGGCGGGTCATTTTCGGCACGGGGTACTCGGCTCCTGGGTCGTCCCAGAAGGAGAGCTGACTGGATCGAGCCATCACGATCCATTCTCTTCCTCTTCCTGCTTCTTGGGGAGCGCGGGCCCCAGTTGCCGAATGGGATTGGAAGGTGTGACAGAGAATGATGGCTAAGCGGTTTGACGAGGTTGGGTCTCAGATCGACCCCGCTCAAATGCCCTCCCTCGACGGTAAATTAGACGTAGGTTACGCTTGACAAGCGTCGAGTGTCGGAACGGGCTATGATAGGCCTCCTAGACCATCACGTACTGATGGGCTTATGAAGGAGATCGAGCAGAGCGTAAGCAGCGGTATATTAATATCGACACGGCGCGTTCGTCCGCCCTTGGACGACGTGCACAGCCGGGGCGTGGGCGTGGGCGTGGGAATGTCACGCTGTCGGCATATCCCGATTGAATGGAGCTCTTTTTTTTTTTTTTTTTTTTTTTTTTCTTTTCCTTCGTCGTGGATCGCGGCGGTGCAGTGTGGGGGTCGCACGGATCTCACACGGGTGGCAAGGTCCGGCCGCGTTGGGTGCTAGGATACAGGTCAGACAGGGTCGAGGCGGTACAGATCGACGACCACTGCGTTGGGCGGTGCCGTGGCGTTCGACGAAGGGCGACGCAGCGATGGCGGACGAGGTCGACGGAGGGTCGCGGAGATGTCGGCGTTTCAATGAGGGAAGCAAAAGAGGAAGAGCGGAGCCAAACCCGAAAGAGAATATTTGGCTGATCGGGGATCAACAGAGGAACGCCGCCATCACGGGTGACGACCGCAAACTGCCGGACGACGACGAGGAGGAGGACACTGGCCACGACGACGATGAGCGTCCACGCGTAGATTTAATTCGAGATGTGCGTCTTTGGACAAGGTTTGCCACCAGGGTCGGGTCAAGGCGAATAATTCGGAATCCGAGGCAGCGGATTCTTTTCGGGCGAGCGTCGAGATGCCCCGGGCGTCTTTTGGGCTGCGATTGCCAACTATAATAACTCTGCCCTCCGTTTCGTCCCCCGACCTCCTTCCTCCCTCCCTCCTTACGTGATCACGTACATGTCCTCGATGGCCCACGCTGAACAAGTCTCGTCACAACCGCCTGATCGACCAGAGCGTAGCCGTAATGCAAAAGCACAAGCTCGCCATCGTGCAAAGCGAAAGGCGTACATCGAACAGCTCGAACAGACCGTCACAAAACTACAGACCGCACTCGGGTTCACCCCAGACCAGGTCGCCGCACTCCCACCCCCGCTCGTTAAAATTCGCGAGCTCGAGCAGGAAAACACCCGGCTTCAAAAAGAAAACGAGGAGATGCGTCGTCTCCTCGGCGAGTCTGACCACAGACACCTCCCCGACTATCGACGCCACTCGCTCCACTCCTTTCACGACCGCGACCGCGACTTTAAACGACGAAAGATGGACGATCTCTACATCGTACGTGATGTGCGCCTTGTCGTCGCCCGCTCACACCCCCCACAGGGCCCAGACGCTTCTCACCCCGACACCCTGCCACGCCCCCCACCGCTCACGATCCCCCAACCCCTCTCGCAGTACAACAATATGCCCTCGCACAACGCGTCGTCTGCCCATGGCGTGTCCAGCAACGGCTCCTCCCTCTTCAACCTCCACGCACCCGCCTTTCACCAGCTGCCCAACACCCCCTCTGGCTCGAGTTCCACCTCCAGTCCACCCTTTTCGGCGAGTACCCTTCTTGTCCTCCACGTGCTCGCCCTAATGACCCCTTCGTTCCACCCACCAGCAGCCCCCCCAAATGAATCACTCGTCGCACTCGCCCGTCAACAGCCGTCCCGGTTCACTCTCCCATACCACCCTGGCGAACAACTATCACTCCAATCACTATGGATCCGTCAAGGTCGAGGACGAACACTATGCCGTACGTCCTTGCCATCTTGCACCTGCCGCATCTCATCTCGCCCAGTCCTCCAATCACCACAACCACAATGGCCAGTCGAATCACTACCACACCACCCTCCCCCCATTCGCACACACCGTCCCCGAACCGGCCGACATGGACAATTGGCATACACACACCTACTCGGCCGAACGTGGTGGACAGGTGCACCGGTGACCTGTGTCTTGTAGAATATACCCCGATCTATCGCTCTCCTTGCACCTCGACCGGCTCGTCACTGCATCCCCATGTCTCTTTTTTGTCGCACCATAGATCCCATCCACATTCTACTAATACTTATTTTCCGCACCGTACAGTTTATTCAGGAATCCTAGTGGATATGTGCATGCATGTATAATACCCCGTAGCTCTCCTAATGTACATAGCGCCCGCTGCTCTCGTCACCGCCGCCTGGGTTTGATGGGATTGTAGCGATGCGTGGGGATTCGAGTAACGTATCTGCTGAACCCAGCTTACCCTCCTTGTCGCCGCGCCCGTCCATGACCCGAGTCGATCCTGGGTTTTGATCGGACAAGCTCCCGCTCGTTCATGTTGGGCAGTGCATCGTGCAGGGACGTGTGGCCCGACGCAAGCGGGTGAACTCGTCGCGATGGACAGTGGCCTCCGAGTCAAGGTATGATGGGCTAGACCACGCTGGGTCTAACGCACCAGTCCATGCTAGCGTCCAGAGAGAAGACGACCGGGACAGTAAGTAAGTCCCTCCCGTTCAGCGCCTGCCGCTCCCCCCGCGCGCTCGCGTTTCATGCTGTTTGGGGTTGTCTCACCCGACAACGTCGCCGCCGGCATCGGCGGACACGTTCGGCTATCATACGTCCCACGTCGCGTCCGGTCGGTGCGCATCTATGGTCTCCCCGACCCTGCCGCCCATGCGCACAGACGCGCTCCTCTGCAGTAACGGGATCCGACGGGATGTAGGATACGCGCACAGACGGTCGTTTGATCTCGCGCCTCGATCCGTCCCGCGTGCGCAGGACGCGCCGCAGGACGTGCCGCAGGCGATGATGTCGAGGGTTGGGCCCGGTGGGGCGGCCCACGTCTGGGGGTGGTGTGTCATGGCGACCGTTGAGTCGCCTCGTTTCCTTTCGCTTAGGTGCCCGCCACGCTCACCCACCGACTGTCGGTCTCAGGATGGGGACGCACAAGGGTGTCCGACCGTTTATCATCGCTGGATCGAGACGAGGGTGCGTCTCTCGTTTCTCTACGTGTGCGCTGGACGGTTGGGTTGCAGTGGACCGAGCCGAGGTCTGTGGGATCGGCGCGACGGCGTTCACAAAGCCAGTTGGACGCGATCTCGAGATGACGGGTGACGACGTGGGTGCCCCGACGACTCCTCCCACCTCGATACGACCCGCGCCTTTCTGGACACGCTCCCAGCGTGACGACGGTCCCCTTGAAAAAGTCTATCGTCGGACTGTCGTGGCTGCGATGAGGTGCCGCGCATACCGTCCCCGTCCCCGACATACGCGCCTACACGGCTCAAGTCAGGAGCCCGGGACGACAAGGCGAACCTGGCCGTACATGATCACCATACCCTTCCCGGACGGAATGTTTAACCGCCCACGATGGTCACGTACGGCGCCACTCCGAGCCCATCCCCATGCGTCAGTAGCTCATTGTATCGTATTCTCGCGATGTGAGCGAGTCCCGACGCCCTTCCCGGACTGGATTCTGGGCTGCCCGCCATGGTCACGTACGGCGCCACCCCGAGCCCATCCCCATCTGTCACTAGCTTGTTGTATCGTGTTTTCGCGCAGCTCGGCCGACATGTGAGCCCTGTGGTTTTTTTTTTTTTTTTTCATTCAAGGTCTCCGCGGAAGCGATCAACCATGGAATGGCTCTGGACTACTCTTTTGGGTTGATGGGCGGCGCGCGCCTGTCCTGCTCCTATCTGTCGTCCAGTTCTGATGTGATGAACTATATCTCTGTCTGGATCCAATGAACATGGACATGTCGCTCTACAAAGGATCCTCTGAACGGGGGCCACGCCGAGGAGGTCCCCGCTGAGCGGGCGTGGACAGGCACCCAATCCGCTCGTCCCTGAAGCCCGTTGACAAGTGACAGGCGCGTACAAGGCCGGGAAGAAGATAGACATGTCCAAGGTTCATGAACGCGTTTGTCCGGTCCCGTCGTGTGATTTTTTTTTCTTTTCCGACTGGGCGTTGACGTGGAGGGTGGGGACGCGTTTGGCAAGAGGACATGACTCGATGGAGAAGTGCAAACGGAGAAGAACGTCCGTGTCGATATGCCCTGTTTTTTTTGCGGCCCATTGGAATGGGCATTGGGCGCTCTCACTGGCGTTCTCGGAGGTTGAGCTGTGTGTTTTGGAGCTCGCTGTGGATGGTGAGGACGTGCTGGTCTCGTCCCGGTTTCGGTATCGCTCTATCTCCCATGAACGACTGCGCAGGTTATCTACGTACGATAGAGTGGACGATCGAGCGATCAGACAAGGACGTTCTAGAAGTCCTCTAGATTCCTTCCACCGGCCGAATGCTTCGTGAGACCACCTCCATCAAATCGCAGTTTAAAAACACATTGTACCCTGTCCCCGAGCCAGTGATGCCATTAAGCACCGCCATGGTCCAGATGGCTTTGAGGCGCAGAGTCCAACACAACACGAGCGCGCTGTTGCATCCAATTTTTTTTTTTTCCACACCCATGTATCGCTCGGCAGCGCAACACCGGTTCTAGTCCAGAACTCAAGTTTGTCTCCGCATATACACATATGAAGCAAGAACGGCCAATGGTCTATCTCATCTAATGAGCCATATATATGAGCATGAGAAATGACCATGTTCGAACGGAGATGAACCTCTCTGGTCGCCCTCGGTTTGGAAAGACGACAACACGGTGGCACTCACGTGATGAAAGAAGACGGACGGGAATGGCAGGCTGGTGTTGTATCCTCGGTGTGGTACGGCAGTCTACATCGGATGCAGGGCCAGGGCGATGTATTAAAAACGCCACTCTACCTCGTCTCGTCCATAGACGGTACAGTCACAATGGCGCTGTGTAAGGGGGGGGGGGACTGGAAGGAATGGGTACTGGAAGAGTAGGCTTGGTGACGATCAGACCCTCGCGCGGAATGACCTGCATCGCTCCACCTCCCATAATCAGAATTCAGAATCAGACCGTCGCGTCGTCGTTGACAGCACAGCGCGTATCAACGATCGGGCACAGATCGTACACATCCACGTAATCGCGTCGCTATTTGCGATCAGGTTCAGGTTCGGATTCGGGTTCAGCGCGCTACACCCAATGCAAGGGTGGATCGCGAACCGACAATGAAAGCCACAAGGAAAAAAAAGGAAAGATGAGCGGACGTCGAGTGGAAATAAGAAAACTTTGCGCTTCACCGGCGGAACTGGGAGTTCGGTCAGGAACGTTTGGTCAGGGTTGGAGAGACGGTGTTGGTGTTGCCGGGTGGGTGGCGATGCCTGTCATAGACCCCCCTTTTGCATGGGGTTGCGCCGTCCGGTCTATCGTTGGGCCGGCCGTATCCTGGATAGGATATGGGGACTATCCATACGATGGCGTGGACGCCACGATCGATAGTCTGGGACAGAGCATGTCCTAGCAGATGGGAGCATCCGATAACGACGACTGTGAAAAAGATGCTCACCACGAAAGGGAACACAGCCGCACTGTGCGACGAATAAAGCCTCATGTCAGGGACGGTCGAACAAAGCTGGGGCAGTCGAGGTGTGTCACCCACGACCGGTGCTCGGAGCTGTCAAACGGATCACGAAAGCATTGAAGGGATGAAGAGGCCCTCTACGCGCTTTCGGCATATCTCTCCTCGGACTTGGCGGTCTTTCTCAACGGTGATCTCGATCAGCTTTCTTCCGAGACAGGGCCGTGGTGTTGGTCGGGGCACTCAGAGTCCAGAAATTGGAATAACTGCGTGCGAGGGGTCGATTGAACTGCGGAGGTAAGAGCCCGATACGGTCATGCTGGGCGTCTCCGTCGAGGAGGTCCAGGATGAATCCCACCCGCCGTCCGTACGATCCCCGCGACACTGCAGGGCGAGACATCCAATCCTCCAAAGACACACATCCACAGCGTATCGGTACAGAAAATCGCGATGGATGCTGCGAGTCCACGGGGCCGACTGAGACGATCGTCAGTCGTTGCAGAAGCACTAAAACGGTCAGAGGACTTGCCCATCCGAGCCTGTATGAAAACAGAACGCGTCCGGTGCTGAAACACTGCGCTGACACTGTGAATTGGCCTAACAGGATACATGAAGAGATGGTTATCTCCCAGTGGGATGCCAGAATAGCAGTCAACGTGGACGAATGGCATAACGAGCAAAGGTCTTCCGCACTAGATAAGCTCTCATCTTGCCCAGTGTGATCATCGGGAGATAACAAGGAGTGTATCAAAGCACCGGAGTTCCGCCTTGACCAGGAGCGGCACCCGAGTCGGTACTAAGGCGACTGTCCGGTGAACGTCCAAGCGGGCGAGATGGTCGATATACGACGAGAGTTGGATCGACGTTTGGCGCACCCTGATAATAAAGCAAGCCTTGGGACCACGGTTTAGGGGCGATGAAACCGTTGGTCGGGTGAACGAGGACAGATCGTTCAAACACACCACATCGGAACTGGATAAATGAGATGCCTCCTTGGGCGGACTGCGTGAGGAGCTGGAGGAAGAGAAGCCGAAAGCCCGTCTTGGTCGCCCATCAGATAAGGCCAAGGAATGGGAAGCCAGGGAACCCTGTAGGATTCCTGTCACCACCCTCTTTGGTATCCTCTCCAAATTTCCCAAGGCCCCCGTCTCGGTCCAACTAGATGGTGACGAGGAGAGGAGCGCCGGACATGGGCACGACAAGCCTCGGATGGCTCCGAGTAGACAGTACCGCGGCGTGCCAACTTGGACAGTAAAGACGCAAAAACGTATCCCTGTCGGGGCTGTTTATTCGAAAGAAAAAAGAGCTGGTCGACGACCTTCTTACCAGTTATTCCAGTACCACTCGCATTCCAGCGTTCGTGGATTCGGAAAGACCCGATTTGGAAAGTGTAGTGTTCCGTCTTTTCCCATCCGCGTTCATTGTCTCCTTGGCTTGTATTCCCTCATGGCGACACATCTCTCTTCCAGGGAAGACTACGAATCCTTACTAGACAAGTACGACACGTGGATGTTTGATTGCGATGGCGTCCTATGGCGCGGAGACCGTTCCATTGATGGTGCCGTCGAAGTCCTCGACATGCTGCGGAAGCGAAGCAAGTACACTTGGTCCATCATTTCTCGATCATCTGTACATGGAATTCCTCAGGAAAACGTATCCTCTTTGTAACGAACAATGCGACCAAGTCTCGGAAGACCTGCAAAGTTAAATTCGACCAGCTCGGGATACAAGCCACCGAGGTAAGGCACCGACTGGGCAGATCGGTTCGATGTCTGACTATACCGTGACGTAGGACGAGATCTACGGATCTGCATACGCGGCTGCCATTTACATCTCATCTGTGATGAAACTTCCAAAAGACAAGAAAGTGTATGTAATCGGGATGTCCGGGCTTGAAGAAGAGTTGCGTCTAGAAGGCATCTCCTTCATCGGAGGCACGGTGCGCCTTGCACATAGCAGATGGGTCCGACCCATACCCAGTTCACAGCGTCTTGCTTAGGATCCAGCGGACAACACACTTAAACTGTTCAACCTAGCCAATTTCACTTTAGACCCAAGCGTTGCTGCCGTTCTGTGTGGTCTCGATATGAAGATCAACTATACCAAGCTCACAAAGGCCTTCCATTACCTCACTCGCAACCCTGGTTGCCAGTTCCTCGTCACCAACGAGGACAGTACATACCCCAGTGCAGACGGATTACTCCCCGGAGCTGGATCCATCAGTGCACCTCTCCGTTTCGCGTTGGAAAGGGACCCCATCAGTATCGGAAAACCTGCAAAGACAATGTTGGACTGCATCCAAGCCAAGTAATTTACTGGTTCATTCACACAGTATCCCGGACGCTAAAAATACCCTGCCAGAGTCAACTTTGATCCGGCACGCACCATCATGATTGGAGATCGCCTGAATACTGACATACTGTTCGGGCAAGCTGGAGGTCTCGCAACGCTCCTTGTCCTGACAGGTAAGTAATTGTAAATGGCATGACAAATAGCAATGGTACCATCACAACCAGGTGTAACTTCGAGGAAAGACATCACTGGTCCCAATGCTTCATCAATTGTGCCCGAATATGTCACCGAGTCAATAGGTGATTTCCGTGTGCTGAGGTCAGGTTGATCGTAGAATATAGACAACCGGACGCTAGAATTGGTAGCATCAACTACTCTTAGATTTGAATGACTGGGATTGGACATGCACTGTGGCAAGCTGCCCAGCAGTGCTGAGAGCAAGTGCCAGTATTGCCCCAATGATGTAGCCCCCAAGACTCCCAAACAGGACTGTCAAAGGCCAGGCCTACGAGGGGCGATGAGTGGGCATAGGCCCGGGAAGGTTATTATGATCATACCTGCCAAGGGCGATCCCAGTCAAGCGCAATGGGAATTGCTCCAACCCAGCCGCCAACGAATGTACCGGTCGTGGGGTAGACCATCGCACGTTCGATTGCATTCCTTGGTCTATGAAAGTGTTTTCCTAGGGAGTATGACGACGAGTTTCTTCACTTACGCTAGTTCAGCAAAGAGTCGCGTCCATGTCAGTCTACTGATCATCGACGGGGTGTCGGAGGCCAGAGAGGGCCGTCCAAGGACGAACGCAGGGGTGAAGGTGGTCAGGATGGCGATTACCAGGGCCAGAAGGGCGGTCTGCAAGATATGGCTCCACGGTGGTTCAGCGGCAACCCGAAACTCAGTGCAGATGAACACACGTTGCGAGTGGGGCACCAAATAGGACGACGACGACGTATATTACCAAGGCAGCACACAAGGTAAACGCGGTCGCATCCCTCAATCTCTGCATACAACCGTTGAATGAGTGAATGTTGTCGACCCGATCAGTTGTGTGTGCATACCGTCAAGCGTAGGCCATCGAAGCGTACACGGTCGAGTTGAACTTCAACACCAGTCCCCTTGGCGCTCTGGTCAAAAGACCACTTTCGCATCCAAGTCGCCCACCACACTTGCAGCAGAGTAAGACCAGCGAGTGTCCACCCCAGTGTCGAAGAAGGGTCTGCAGTCAACGCGTCCATGAATTCTGATTGAGGTCTATCCGTCTTCCGAACGGCGAGCGGTACAAAACGTCGTGTCATTTGAGGGAGATACAGAGCGGTGAACCCGACGAGGAGTAAGTGCACGCCCAGAACGGAGGCATATTGGGCGAACGGAAAGAAATCTATTGATGGTCGTACTGTGCTGCTGGACTTGACCGGCGCCGCCTTTCCAGCAGAAGGCGGCTTTGCAGTCTTGGTACGCGTGGTTGGCATGTACGACGCCGAGGAATGGGTGCTGTTCAAGCTGTGTTGTGCGAACTACTCTCAGGCTGCCCTTTACGCGCTCGAAGTTGGTTGAACCTCCCCAATGCTAACATATCCATTCCGATTCGTGTTACTGCTTC
>JBBPKT010000673.1:0-15347 GCA_038089395.1 Pulveroboletus frians | reverse complement strand
TCTTCGACAGGTGATTCAAGCTGTGACGACGTACAAATCACTGGTGGCCTTTGTGTCGACTACCTTACTCTCCCATCTAATTACGAAGAAGATATGGCAAAATCCCCATCTGTGGGAAGGGTTCATCCGATGTGCAAAGGTGATCGCTCCCGCAAGTTTCGGAGCACTCCTCCAACTAAGCCACTGGCGAGAGCAAACTCATCTCCATCGGCACTGAACTAGCCATCGTTGGTCAGCACCTCCAAGGTCTTACTGCATTCACCCCTATCGAAGGTGCAGAATCGACCATTGCCTGAGTGACTGATGAACTCTGCAAGAACGAGTGGGTGCACTTTGCATGCCATGGTATTCCCAACCGTGAACAACCGTTTGAGTCTGTGTTTGCTCTTTGCGATGGGCGCTTCACGATCCAGAAAATCATCCAGTGCGACCTGGGGAATCCTGAGTTCTGCAGTTTGTTGGATTCCGCTCTGTGATTGGGACGATGTGGGCGGTGGACGATGGTCATATGAACGAGATCACATCGATGTTTTATGACAACATGAAGGACGAGTCTGGTCATCTCGATTATACCCGAGCAGTGTTTGCGTTGAATGAGATGATGAAGAAGGTGAAGATACCATTTGATCAACGTGTGTTGTACATACATCTTGGTGCATAGTTTTTTGTACATAAACACGTGCACCAATGGATCGTAAAACTCACCAAGGTTGATAAACTTGACACCTTGTGGAGTTGCTCCATGAGGGCCTGAGAATTATCCATCCACCCAGCACAATGGTGGCTGTGCATGCTGGCCTCCTTTACTGAGCAATGCAACGACTGCTCTATAACAGTTTGATGCAAAGCCCTGAGATCCCTCCAGGTGAGTGCTACCAGTGTCAAGAACTATTTAATCTTACCACATGGTCAGCACTATCACAGTCACTCCTCAGAGCTGCCACATACCAGTGTTCATGGTCAACATTCTCGCTAATGGTACACAACTCGTTGTGCGTCGAAATGTCAAGGAACAATGATGCGTGGTACACTCACTTGCTGTATACTCATATGGCCTCGTTCCCTAATTTTGGTCTGTTTACCTAGTCGCCTGGTGTATTTGGCATCCACTCTGGCTTTCCAGGCACAGTATCCAACAGCTTGGTTGTACGGCTTGGTACATCACACCTAGTTCCGGGATACACAACCCCTGGAAATGCCACTCTGGACTATGATCAGACAGTCCTGTTGGTTGGGAATACAATAGATAAGCGATTCTCTGTTCTTCATTGTCTGCTAACTGCATCTCTGGCTCATTCAGTGGCGATATCAGTCCATGATAGGCCAAGGCCAGACATCCAGGACTCACTTCAGACACAGCGAAATGTTTCATGAGCACAAGGACGATGACAGCAGGTCTCTATCGACTCGCAGAAAGGAGTGGCGACAGGCGTGATGATACAAATCTGATCGCATATGCTCAGGATGGACGTGATTCTATCACCATCAAGGATCCTGACCAGGATCATTCCATTCCACGAAACTCTGACAACGTGCATCAGAAAACACAACATCCAGATGGAGCAGTTAGAGAAACAGAGACAATCATGCATCAAAGATAATGGCAGGTGTTTTTCTCGCCCTCTTGGCATCCTTTTTCAGCATCCGTCGACGCAGCGGATGACTTTCTGCAGCAGCCTCTTCGTACACTGACAAATCCTTTGCCTTCCGAAACCACTTCGGCATTCGCATATACGAGTGATCGTTTGAATGGTATCTGTAGCAGCATGCCATCTGCCACCATCTCCACCTCGTCTGCCATCATGTTATCTGCCATGGCGACCTTGTCTAGCAGTGCATCTTCCTCCAATATGAACGCACCTGCGTCTGCAGCGCTGAACAGTCCAACCAACTCAAACAGCTTCAAGAACTCAGTGACAATTTGGGCTTGGCCAACAGTCTCTGTGCCAGGGGCGATGGCTTCACCCACAGTGTTTGGGATCATAGAGGGTATCATGGACAGGTGAATGACGGGTGGGACCGAAAAGTACAGTATTTTTTGGTGATTTCAATCCATCAACACGTGTCGTGCGGCAGAGAGAATGTCTGGAGTGCCGCCCTGTAGTTGAGGCGGTGTGTCAGTGTTGTGCTCAATAATCAGCTGCAATGAGAGGGGGGGACATTGACCTTGAGGAGCCTCCCGCTGCTCAGTGCCACCATGGTCAGAAATTCGAGCGTATTCGAGAAATCCAGAAGTCCGTAAATCTTTTGTAACATCACATGCTCAGTTTGCAAGAGGATTTCCTCCACTAGAACAAGCGTGAGGTGATGGGCTAGCCATAATAATGATCAAGAACGACTCACCAACAGTGATGGGGTCTTCGATATCCTTGACTTTGACAACATTGCGGAGTAATATGCTGCCCTTTTGACATTTACTGATGGCGCTCTCGTCCTCGTCTTCATTGAATACAACGCCAGGCGAGTCAATTATCTTGAGGCCACACTCAAGCTGAATGGTCTGCAAGTCTTTGGTATGTCCAGACTGTGGTGCAACTGCACACACCTGCCAACAAGGAAAGACGAACATATCGAACGCAAGAGACATGTCAACGAGGGATGGGGGCATACCTTGGAATGCTTCAGCGAGTTGATTAGACTACTCTTGCCCACGTTTGGAAACCCGACCACACCGACTGTCACGCTCTGGGTGGCACTTGGTTTGTACGCTTTCAAGAGCCAAAGTAGGGTGGGTGCCGTCGCAGAGGAGAGATGGGATCGTTGGTTAGACATGGCCGAACAAAATGGAAGCGTCAGCATGTCATGTCGGAGGTATTGCAACCATCGTTGGGAGTTCTCCCTCGGAACGAGATCTGTCGACCATGATGGAACGCACCAAATCAAAAAAGACGGCTTTGTACGAGATATGAGAATGTGAGAGAGGAGACGCACCTATCTTATTCAGGATGAATAGGAGTTGCTTTCCTTCACTTTCTCGTCTCCGGACTTCCTCTTTGACGAGTTGACTTCAGCATCCCTCTGGGTCGTGTGCGTCGAGGACAAGGACAATAATATCACTTTGGTCGATGACCTTGTGTAGCGCATGAATGTAGTGTCGACTGTGTCATCGCATTTTTCTGAGCGGATGACAGGGCGCATCAGATGCCTGGACATTCCCGACCGGGCACTCTGACTTTCGGTGGCACATCCTACAATAGAACGACACGCGCTTTCTGAGAGAACGTGATGCGGTGTCAAGCGACTTTGTTTACATGGTATTCTTTGCCAACGAGCAGACTTGTAGGTCCAGACATTGGACACATCAGACTCACCAAGTGCCGTGGCCGGCAGGTCAGGCATCCCCAGCAAGAAACTAGCCGCCATGCTCGTCCTGCTTTATGAAAAGCAAGGCGAACTTTGAGTCCTCCTCACCACACATTCCAAACTTCTTCGTGCCCACCCGGGACAGACTGCATTGCCAGGTGGTAAGGTGGACGAGGCGGATACAGATCTCGTGCACACAGCAGTAAGGGGCTCTCTGTTATTTCGCTTGACCTAATCTATTTTCCCGGACAGTTTCAAGAAGCTCAGGAGGAGGTCAGACTTGCTCTAGGCTCGCCTGATATCCATATGCTCTGCACCCTTCCACCATTTCTTTCTCAGTCCCAACTCATCGTCACATCTGTTGTTGCATTCCTGACCAATCTTGATGTTCTCTCCATGTTGGAACCCTATGCCAGCGAGGTGGAGCGTATCTTCAACCATCCACTAGAAGCTGTTCTTGACCCGTCTCTGTCCAACAAAGAGCTGTTGGTGCCGTGTGGCAGCAAGCACTGGCCATATCCAGAGGAATTTTACATGAGTCGTCAATTCGAGTTGGGTGGGGGATCAGGTTGCATTTCTTCTTTCTCCTTGTGCGACAACAGAACACTATCAATCGGACAGTCCAGGTTGATGAGACAGAGGTCGTGTTTTACCGCGACCATCGTCTTTGTTCCTGTGCTTCTCCTGTCAAAGGCTTGACGTCCGATATCCTGGTAAGCATTCGTGTGATCATTTGTACTGATGCGCCCATCATAGATTTCTGTTGCAGGTATTGTCTATGATAAGGCAATGACGTATGAACATCATCCCTCTGGAAGGGGCATCTCGTATTTACTCGATCTTCGGATAAGGCAATACCGAACGCTCAAAGGGCCTGGAGATACCAATATCATAGTGGCCACATAATGGCATGGAATATTCAGTCTACTATTTACCCCAACCCTCATTTGTATTTTCAAATGTTCTGTGCAAACTACCTCAGACGCTCCTTTGCAACTCGATGTCTGATCTATTTGCAAACAGTCACCCAGTGCTGAGTGATGCTTGTTTCAACAGGAATAGCATATGAACAAGTTTGGTGCAGTGGTGACCTATATATACACACCCATACATCTCCGTCACATCTCCGTCTGAATAGATTTCACAATATATCCTTCCAGCCCTCTGCAGACCCAGAGCTCTTGAACACTGGCACCAACTGTGTGGACTGCATACCGTTTTTCGTCATTGAAGCACTTGACAAGGACAGACCCGTTCCGCATGTTGATCTGAATCTCATGGCCCTCGTTGACAGTGAGCTCACCATTCCTACCTCCATCCCTGCATTTGCCATCCCGAGCATAGGCATCCGTGAGATCCTTGACGAGCTCAGGACACTCCAAACACACGAGCCCATTGTTAATGGCGTTCCATTTAAAGATGTTCCCGAATGATCCCGCGACTACAACAGGGACACCTGCAGCTTTGAGTGCAGTCGCAGATGCCAAAATTGTATCCAGAGACGAGTATGACACCCTCTCGGGTGTTGTCGCCGTTGGTTGACATGGAAGGGGAGCGCTGGATGGTAGTGAGTGATGCCGCTGTGGCTGCAAAAGTGGGATCATAGTTCTCCATGATGACCTGAGCTTGTCGCTTGAGGGTGATGTCGTCTTGATAGGTATATTTTCCGGGGTAGAGAGCATCCGTGTTCAGGTTGTCTTGAGATATGAATAACGTACGACCCGAGAATACGGATGGGAAACCGGGGAAGAGGGGTTTATCAAGCGTGTAAGTTGAGATGTCCAATGATGTGATATGCAACTCCGATGGGGCCACATAAAATGTAGGTGTGCCAGGTGGAGGCAGACGGGTGATATTGAGTGAGGCAGGGCCACAAATGTAACCTTTGATGGCACTGGCAGCAACAACCGCAGGACTTGCTAGGTATGCTTGTGCTTTAGGGTGTCCCATGCGACCTTTGTAATTCCTGTTTGTCGCTGATTCCAGTCTCTCCTTCTTGGAGAAGACCTGTGCCGAGACCGATGCAAGGCCTGCATCCAGCAGGAAGAATTTTGGCACCAGAGGCAATGAGTGTGCCCCAGTGTCCAAGCTGTTCGGATTCTTGCTGGACGAGCGAACTTGCTGCGGCGATATAGAATTTGACACCTTGCGCAACCCTGTTTCCCTCTATGACTGCTGTGGCCTCTGCAATGTCTGAGACATGTGAGTTGGTGCAGCTGACAAGGTATGCTTTCTGAATGGGTATGCGACTTTCTTCAAGCTTTGGTAGTGAAGTTGATATCTTGACACTGTTTGGACCCGAGACATGCGGGACAAGGGTGGAAAGGTCAAAGACAAGGTGCAAGGAATATGCAACACCTGTATCTGAAGCAAGGGGGGAAGCTTTGAGGGCATCAAGGCGCCGTCAATTGATATGAGGGTGCTCTGGAGCAACAGGGATACCAGAGGTACCTGAACTAAAGGAACGGAGTTCGACCCCTTTTAGTATTTGTTCGTACCACTCAAGAAGCATCTGATCAATGGGGAAAATGCCAACGAGGGCACCCCATTCCGTTGTCATGTTTGCAATCGTGAGGCATTCATCGACAGAGAGAGAAGCGATACCTTCACCTGTGAACTTGATAGCAGCATTTAGGACCTCGTCCTTGTTGAACGAGCCACAGAGGGCCACAATGACATCCTTACCCATGACACCCAGGGCAAGTTTGCCTCTGAGTTCCACCTTGACCATCCGAGGAACTTGCCACCAAGTCCTTCTGGTTGCCCAGAGCACCGCTGTGTCTGTGCAGACGATGGGAGTACCAACGCAGCCAAGGCCACCGTACATGTTGCTGTGACTGTCACTGGCGACAGTGAGCATATAGGGAAACGTGTATCCCTCCTCCATGAGAACCTGGTGTCCGATACCCTGACCAGCGGGAAAGAAGTCAACGTCATGCTGCCGAGCAAAAGACTCGATTGCGAGGTACTTTGCGAGGTTTTTTTCAGATTTGTTTTGAATATCATGATCAAGGGTAAACACGGGTTGCCTAGTGTTGGCGATCTTGGTGGCGCCTATTGATTTGAACCTGTCATTGGCACGATAAGTACACAGGTCAACAGGGCGAGGAGAGATACTCACTTTGAGATGACTGGCCCAGTGTTATTGTGAGTCATGACATGCTCTGGGTGTATCATCACATAGTCGCCTGCTTTGACAACTTTTCCACCAGGAACATCAATGGCATACTTTTGCACGACCTTTTCAATAATAGTCTGTGGGATGTTGGAAGTTGTTGTGAACAAACGAGCATGTGTGCAGGGTTGCGACAAGCCTAGAATAAACCACATGATAGGGGCACGAACCTTTGAGTACGCATGCCGTGATAGTTGAATGAAGATGCACAATGAGTGTACCAGAAAGAGACTACAACATCATGCTAATTAGTGATGTTCAAGTAGGATATTATGTTGCTATTATCCTGCTATGAAGGAGCTATGTTTTTTAACAAATGTTCCAACTCCACTGATGCCGATGCTTCGCTGAGATACTTTCCCACCCTATTAAGTCACATAATACCGTTTCCGCAATGATACATGAAGTCCTCACAGAATCAACTCATCAGAAATTCAGGGTATAGTGGGATAGACACAGATAGATAATATATATATGATATCCCACCATTCCGCCCTTCCTCACCATGCCCCGAACATCAGAAAAAAAGAAGTTACTACAGAAAATTGATCAGATCGAGCTGAAGGTAGCAGAATGGCAGCTAAAGCACTTACAGGACTGCGATGCAGATGAGTCTGATGACTCCTCCGTATCTGAATATCTTGTTGTCTCGACTCCTGAAACCCTTTCCCCCTCCCTTGACTCTGGCACAGAATCCGAAACGGCCTCAACCGACTCTGAGTCAGATGATTCAGGTGAAAAGAAAGCTATGCACTACAATCGTTTGCGTAATGCAATCCGAGCACTTCGTGATGAGGTGCACAGGGCGCACGCATCCTGAATCACATTGCCATACCACAGATCTGTGCTTCCCAGCTTCACCTTCTTGAACATTTTGCAGATTTCCAGCCCCATCTTTTCTGAAAGAAAGTTCATGTGGATCCAGACGTTTTCGACTGTATACTAGAACAAATCAGCAATAGCCCAGTTTTTCATTCTAGTTCCAATCACTTACAGCTTCCAGTCGCAATCCAACTTGCGATCTTCTTGAACCAGGCTGGGCACTATGGAAATGCAATATCTGTTGAAGATGTTGGTCAATGGGCAGGGATCAGTGTGGGAACAGTTGTCAATTGTACCACTTGTGTGATGCTTGCGCTGCTGGGCAAGCATAATGACTTCCTTTGTGTTCCAGAAGCCGAATCTGAGGATGTAAGGTTAGCAGAAACCTTTGTAGAGGTCAAGACGTGCGTAGGGTGGAAGCAGGGGATTTTTGCTGCCAATGGATCCATGTTTAACTTGTTTGAAAAGCCATCACATTACGGCGACACCTTCACTGACAGGAAAGGTAGTTATTTGCTCAACTGTCAAGTAAGAATCACCTACTTTCTAACTGTGCTGTCATTGATTCAAGCGTAATAGCTTATTGTTATGGTGCATGACCTTCTCATCATTGACTATGGTCTGGGTCACCCAGGGAGCATCCATGATGCATACACTTTTCAGGGAACGGAGATCACAAAGAATCCAGAAGCCCTCCTTCCAGAAGGACACTGGGTTTGGGCAGACAGCGCTTACCCTTCTTGAACATGGTGTGTCACACCATTTAAGGCAACTCGAAATGTCCTGCTATCACAGGCGCAGAAGCTATATAATTGTCATCTCTCTAAGGTATATACCTTTACTTCTTCCAGGCGATGCTAACAAATGGACTGTCCATGTTTAGATCTGTGTTCGCGTTGAACATGCATTCGCAGCCCTAAAGGGCTGATTCCAGTTGTTATGGGAGCTTCGAGTTCACATCCGATCGAAGGAAAAGATCAAGTATGCAGTGCATTGGATACAATGCTGCTTGATCCTGCATAACATGGTGATCCAGTTTGAGAAGCTGCTTGGAAAGGAGTCGTCAGTCACATGGGCACTGCAGGAAGATCAGATACAAAGGAGGGCTTACGATGACAATAACCTGGTACTCCATGTCCCTATTGGCTCACCAGGTCAGGTTTTCCATGCAAACTTGATGAACCGCTTATTTGAGGCACTCGGTGAGCCATACGTCATACCAACTGAGGAATAATCAGTGTTATAAGTAACATGTACTTTGATATGAGAATACACACCAGTACAGAAGCACATAGTCCTAGGAAATGAAAGGGTGTACACTAATGTGTAAATTCAGAATGACTATGGGTTTATCAGAAAAAAAACAAACAAACAGATCACCAGACACCAGCATCCAAAAACGTTCCATGGCAATAAATCATGGTGGCGAGTTATGAGACTGTGGAGAGAACAGTGGAAGTGTAGAGAAAGGAGGTAGAGATGTATAAGAACCACTAGTGGGACCCAACTGAGACATGTCGAGAGGATGGCCCAACAGATGCACAGATGCAGAGGTGGGGTGGTATGTGGCAGGTTGCTGCATAGGGCACATGTTAGCCATTCCTCCGGCAGCCATTTGTTGTATGGTGCGCATATCAGCCGGCAAACCCATCTGCTGCATCGTGCGTGCCCACTCTACCTGCTTGTTCAACAAGCCAATCTGTGCATTGAGCGCACACTCCTCGGTCTCCTTCACCTTGAGCTCCAGCATTTTGAGCTCATGCTTGTGCTGGTACTGAGCTTCAGTGTTTGCCCACTTGTTGTTGAGTTCCTTCTTCTGGATCTCCAGTTCCTTCTTTCAGAGTAAGTAATTGAGCTGCATGGCTGTGCATGAGGAAGGTGCCGGTGATACCTCTAAGGCCTTGCTGGCCTTGTCTAATTCCTGGATTTTAGCAGCGAGATTTGAGGCACCTTTGGAACCTGAGGCCAACGTGAGTTTGGTTGACGACAAGGTGCTATCTGACCAATGACTCTGCCCAGTCATTACAGAGTCTGCTGAGCTTGGTGGGCAAGTATATGGGCCAGACCTTGTAAATGCACTACATCCCCCTCGTGCAGGTGCCTTGCCCTTAGATGTAACCACTGCACTAGCAGAGCCTGATGCTCGCTGGAATACTTGGTTAGTTTGAAATGCAATCAAGTAACAGGTTCACCTACCTTTGAGATAAACGGAGATACAGCTGGCAACGCAAAAGTCTGCAGGTGGAGATCCATGGCCAAGTCCACAAAATTATCATGGCCATCAGACAAGGACATCTCCTCGTTATTGGCAGGTGGAACATCAACAGATGGAACATCAGCTAGGTAATCCTCTTCATCAACATTTATTTCTTCTTCATACAGTGCTCCTGTATTTTCTTTGGCCATGGTAGTAGTATGAGTAGCCTTAGATGAGACGATGTTGAGGAGACTCTCGGCATGGTTGACATTTGGATTGGACAACACTAACTCACTATCAAATGATGGAATTCCATGCCAGATGGTATCGAGCTCCTGATAGTATGGAAATACAGAATGGACATCCTCTAAATAGCATCATTAGCAACTATGCTGAGATAGAAAGGTGGGAGTATCAAGAAGATTTTGCACATCACTGCTATCGCCCAGTATAATCCCCCCATCTGTGCTTTTGAATAGCATACGATGTTCACAATACTTGGACTTGAGCCTGGATTGATGCAAAAATCAGTGCTGAATAAGAAAGAGAGTGATCACTTACGCAGCCAAATGGTTGATGACCGAGGTCCCATACCTTGCAGGGTCAGCAGTGTAGGAGGAGACATGATTGGGGTCATGTTCGAAAATATGCTTTGCAATCACAGCCACAACATCCTTCTTATTCTTTCCAGATGGCCTTTCTCCTGGTAACGACTTAGTGAGGGAGGCAGATGATGAGCGATCATGAAATAAAATATGCCGATCTGCAGCATGGGAAGTAATCCAAGCAACAAGCTGGTCAGTACGACTCCCCTCCCAAACGATATTTGCAACAAGCTTCTTCGAGGGCTCTATAGCTGGCAGCCCAGGTTCCTGAATAAACTGGAGTGATTGCAATATGGCTGGAGTCCTATCACCCCGAGTATGACATTTTCTCTGAGCAGTGGGGGCACCTCCCCAAGTGCCATCAGTATGGCCTGAATGAGAGATAAAGGGGGGGAATTTTTTGAGAGTGATCGCCTTTGCCTGTTATCTCTGCCAGTCCCAATATACATGAGGGCTTGAAGTCTGGCAGAGCGTCGAGAAGGGGGGCAGGTTACAGGCATTTTCTTTTCAAACTCAGACAGTTACCTCCAATAGAGATCACATTCTAGGCCAAAGTAATGGTCAAATAATAGTCCCGTCATAACCACATAATAGCCCCATAATATCCTACTTGAACACCACTATTGTCTACAAGCGTAAAATACATGAATACTATGCCGATGCAGTCACTGCGACGGGTGTGTGAGTTGCTACACTCTCAGATCCTACAGGATCCTTTCGTTCTTCAGAAGGCATGCCCACACATCAGCAAATTAGCATATTACTTACCTAACACTTACATGCTTATGGTCAATGTGTGTGGCAAACACACTTAACAAGGCATCTTCAGTGACAATGCTCTTGTTGAGGTCAAACAAACCAAGGAGGGCCAATACATTGTCTGTCATGTTACCTGCTTCCTTGGGCTTTGTTGATCCCCTCATGACATTGGCCCAGGCACCAAGAAGCGACCCTACAGCAGCTCAGACTGCAGGCTCACAGTCTCCAAGCCTGTTTTGGATAATGAGTTCTCTTTGGGCAATGGTGAGTACATGTGGGTGAAGGGACCCCATACCAGAGCCATCTGGGGTTGTACAGTTCTTTTCTAGCATAGCAGAATAGAGCAGGCGACACATGATGGGATTGGTGTCGTGTAAGTGAGTGAGGACTGCAGGAAGGGTATGTTGTGTGATAGGAATGTTGAGGAGAACTGCATGGCAGACTTCACTGTGAAGTTAGTTTGATTAGAAAGATATAGATGGCAAGTGAACCCAGGACATACATGGCGGGGTCACAGCTGAGGGTATCAAGAACATCTATCTATATTTCCCATGGGTTCCACTAGTGGAACCCACGTCCCCTCCAACCCATTAAGCGATGGGGACAGCCTCGGGTTCCACTCTCCCCACATAACTGACGGGGACGTGGCTGTGTCGGGGACACGTTAAGCAACGGGGACCGTGGCTGTGTAGCCACATAAGCGACGGGGACGTCCCCATGTCCCTGCCGGCCCGACCGCTCCGACTGCTCCGACCCATAAGCGACGGGGACAGGGTCGCGTTCCACTATGGGGACACAACCGACGGGGACATGGCTGTGCAAGCACATAAGCGACGGGGACAGGGTCAGGTTCTCTATAGCGGGGGACACAAGCGCCGGGAACAACTTTCCCATCCCCCCCCCGCGAGGCACAGCGCAGGAACACAAGCGCCGGGGACAATTGCTCCCGTCGTCCCATCCCTGTCCCTCTGCCCCTATTATCGTTCTCCTCTCCTTGGGATGAGGATCAGGCATCCCGGAAGTCACACGGAGATATCCAGGAAGGGCTGCTTTTTCGGAATGGCCTTGCCACACTTACTGATTTTCCTGTCGGGCGGAGGTCCTTAGGGACAATGTTATTTTCCCTTTCCCCTTGGCAGCGACCGCTACCATCATCCACCCTTACCTGGTCCCTCCACTTGCTCAATCACGCCCCTGACCATGTTTAAATATCAATATCTTTGTCGCCACTGGCCTTCTCTTTAGTAACCCGACCCCAATCGCCCACAAGCGCCTATATGTATTCACCCCTTTGAGGGTCTTGCATCCATTTCACGCCCACCTAAAGTAAATTTACTCTTGAGTGAGTTTCCTTTTCCAGCAAATCACGCCTTCGATTCGAACCCCCGTCCCTGCCCAAAGTTCTCCCCTCCCTTTTTTGACTCATCTAAATCGATCGCTATTCGTTCCGATCGACGGCTTATTTATTCTCGACCCCGTCGACCGCCTACTACCGTTGTGGGTCCTCCATCCCTAGCGACCCAGCCGATTCAATGCATGCCATGAATCCATTCGATCCAATCCACCCCAGTCCATCACGTTTCCGATTGCCGACCGCCCTTCGGCCCACCGCCAGCATAGGTCAGTCCTAGCGACCTGGTCTGGCGAATTCATGAATCGAGCCTGATCCATTCCTGATCGACCGCTTTTCTGACTGCCGACCGCCACCCGCCCGCTGGTGGCCCCCATCGTAGGTCCACATATAATCCTGTCCCCTCACCTTGCTGAAATCCATCCCAGCCACTCTGTCTTATCATGTCCGCTTCTCAGAACGACCCCGTCCTCTGCCACGCGAATGACTGTTTCGCCCCGATGCTTCCTCAGACCGGCCACCATCATGCCTGGAACTACCACCTCACTCTGATTCCCTTTCATGCCGATGGCGCCACCCTCTGCTTCAAAGTCTCCGCCAGAAAGCTCGTGTGTCCCGTCGGCGGTTGCGGTTTCGCCATCAATAGAAGGGATCGTGCCAACAAGCACATGCGCGACGTCCATTCGATCGATCCTTGCACCACTCACTTCTTCCAACCACCTTTAGGTCTTGTCTCCCTTTTCCGCTCGCTCCTCTTAGCGACTCACTCACTTTTTTTTTTTTTTTCAGATTCTCTTCCGACCTCTGAGGAAGGTTCACTTACCTTGACAGGTTCATCCCACCACCGCCAGGCAGCCGTCAACTCTTCTCCTGCAGGTCCATATTCTTCTCACTTACCCTCTTAAGCCACCACCTAAAGCCGCTGCCCCCGCCCCCCGCCGCCCCCGCTGCTCCCCACCCCTCCGCCCACCCATCACCACCATGAAGTAGAAGGTCCCCCGCCCCCACTTCCTCGTGTTCAGCTTGAACCCGAAACCGACTATCTCCAAGGAGGAAGCGTTTTGGATGACGCTGGCGTTTGGTTCCACCACCGACTCAACGTCTTCATTTGCAGAACATGCAAGGTTGGCCTCACCACGAACGTCCTTCGAGGACATCGCAACGCCCATCACTCCGACGTCATTCCCCCTCCCGCCATCGCCGCCTTAATCGAATTTGCCCGAAAGTTGGGCGTTCACCATGCCCAGTCCGACGTCCCACTTCCTACCCCAGATGGCCCGCCCGTCCAAGGCTTGCCCGCTCCAGTCAGAGGCTATTCTTGCACCATATAGAGTCTGGAGTAATTGTAATTACAAATACAGAACAGATTTTTCGCTGAAATAAAACTGGGATCATGTTTATATATCTATTGGGATGTCCCAGGTAAATTTTCTAAGAAAACGGCGGAAGGAATAAAGTGCTAGAAGCGATATAAGAGTGGTGGGGGAGCTATACCTAAACTTGTCTGCAAACAATACAGGGCCATTCCCGATGATTGTATCGCACTCTCATAACATTATATACATTGGGGAAACACTGTTTCAGGTGGTGGGATACATCCCTGGTTCGGTTGGCCAAAGTGCTATAACTGACTAGGACATGGTAGTCTAAGTCAACCAAATGACCTACAGGGCCATTCCAGATGATTGTATCGCACTCTCATAACATTATATACATTGGGTAAACACTGTTTCAGGTGGTGGGATACATCCCTAGTTCAGTTGGCCAAAGTGCTATGATTGACTAGGACATGGTAGTCTAAGTCAACCAAATGACCTACAGGGCCATTCCAGATGATCGTATCACACTCCCATAACATTATATACATTGGGGAAACACTGTTTCAGGTGGTGGAATACATCCCTGGTTCAGTTGGCCAAAGTGCTATGACTGACTAGGAGACAGTAGTCCAAGTCAACCAAATAACCTACATGGCCATTCCAGATGATTGTATCACACTCTAATAACATTATATACATTGGGATAAAGATAAAATCATATTGAGTGATGGGTTACATCCTTGATTCAATTGGTGTACCTAACTCCTAATAATTGTGACAAACTGATGATCATACAATATATATTCAATCAGCTTCCCCCTCCTCCCCCTCCTCCTCCTCCTCCTCCTCTATCTCCTTATTGTCACCTTTATCTTCAACCACCCCTTTCAGATTGCCTGTATCTCTTTCCTGCTCCTGCATATTCACCTCTTGCCTCCTCATAGGAGGCTTTCTGGCATTTCTGGATTTGAATGATTTCCTGTCCCTCTGCTTTCTTAGTCTTTTCCTCTCCATCACCACTGCCTTGCTTGCAATGAGGTCTTCATACCCAGCATGCTCCAATAGATCTGCATAGAGTTGGTTTTTGGGCTTCAGAAGGCGCATCGTTTTCTTTCGAGCCTGTCTTCCTTCCTTCTCCTGGGATATACCTGTGATCTTGTAGAACTTCGGGTTCGTAATCAAGACCACTTTATCATCCTCCAGTCTCCATGTCCTTCCAGGTGTCTTAGAACTTCCCTTCAGCGAGTCAGGAAGCGTTTGAAGCAGTGAAAATATCTGTCCAAGTTGATCAGTCACTTCAAAGTGTTCTGATGGTGTCCGATCCTTCATCAGCTGATGATACTCCCAAATATATCCAGGCTTCGACCAAAAGGCACTCCAGGGAGACCTGTTCGCAGGCTTCGAGTCTTCTGCAGCATTTGGGAAAAAGACATTCATCCTTTCCCCAAAGCTGGGCTGTCGTCGTCCAACTCCTGCACTTCCTGGTATGTCAGCATTGCATGCCTTGAATGCACATGCTCGAAGAGTCTTTCCTTTGCCTTTCCAGAATACATGGAAATCATCTCTGCACACTCATTCATGAAGACATTGTTCAATGCATATGCATCCTTGTCCATGACAAAGGTAGGCAGGTTGTCATTTGGCCGGACCACCTCATAGCTGAGATTATAGGCACTCCGGAATGTCACATGAGTTTGTCTTGCTCGCTCCTGTGACATTTCTGCTTGAATACCACCATACCGACCAAGAGTGCATGTATGGTGCACATTGCCTCGCAGATATCCACCAGCACCAAAGGAGGCTTCCAGTGCATCCA
>JBBPKT010000672.1:0-15373 GCA_038089395.1 Pulveroboletus frians | reverse complement strand
TCTGCCTGTGGGACACCCTCCCAGTGCGCGTCCATCTGGAAGGACGAGTGGTGGAATGGTGTTGCTCGTAACCTCCTTCACCCCGAAGCCCCTTGCCGTGGCGAAGACATCCTTTCCCTGCTGAGCACGACTGAGATACCCGGTATTTGCGATCACTGCAAGCAGGCTACGGTGTCACAGCTGAGTCAGTCAGATGCCCTTCGGTATGAGAGCACATTGCAAGACATCGCTGTGTTGCAAATCATGGAGTTGCAAACGGACGAACCCATTCGAGCTTCTCTCAGGGAGCTCACTTCAGCTTAGGTTGTATATATGTTTTCATTTTATGTACCTGCGTAGCATGAATAATAGTCGCGATGTTCATTCAATCATAGTAATTATAGTGCGGTAGTTGCCATTGTGCGCGCTGAGTGACAAAGTAGTGCGCTCGATCAAAATATTGTGTGCGCTCGGTAATAAGTGCGCGCGCTGATTTTTGCCACGAAATGAACGCCATACTGTTTTTATGAGGGTCCCAATGCACAAAAAATACGCGCACTACTTTTTGCGGCAGCGCGCTACTTTTCTCACTGGAGCGCGCTACTTTTCGGCTTAGTTACCTATATCTGGTAAGCTTATATAAGCAAAATACCGAAATAGGGAATATTCCTGCTGCATGAATCTTAGCAAATGCTTGCCTAACATTAATGATAAACAATGGATAATCAAAAGATTGAAGACATCTATATTTACTGAGTTTCTGTAAGCAGCCCGGGTGAAGTCCATGTAATATGGCAGTCTGTTTCGAGTGTGCTCGAGTGGGTTTCCTAATAGGGTAAGTCACTTTTTTGCTCGTCCTCATCCAATCACAACATTCAAGGGGATGGTGTATAACGTTGCACAGCTGCTTTTCAGATGAGGTAGTAGCTTTCCATCATCAATACGACATTTTTGTCTTCCATAAGGTCCCTTGATGCTGCATCCATGGAGGGACCATGCCAGCTGAGCGGTTACAATATATGGTAAGTCACAGCTTGCTTGATGCTTAGGCAAGCATTTGCTAAGATTCATGCAGCAGGAATATTCCCTATTTTGGTATTTGCTTATATAAGCTTACCAGATATAGGTAACTAAGCCGAAAAGTAGCACACTCCAGTGAGAAAAGTAGTGCACTGCCGCAAAAAGTAGTGCACGTATTTTTTGTGCATTGGGACCCTCATACTGTTTTGTGGGATCAGATGCCCAGGCGAAAAAGAGTTGTGACGTTATTTGATCGAGTCGTTGACTAGAATAAACGTCTGAACCCACAAACACGAGGATCTACCAGTTGATTCTCAAAAATATGAAAAGGCTGCCGTTTCACTCGTACGTGCAGGCTAACTTAATGAAGGTATACAACTCCTGTAAACATGGGGAAAAGGTGCACTGACGATGAAACCGATGATCTCCCTGGGCAGTCGCCCATAAAAAAGACTCCTGTACCTCGTGCAGGACATGACAAGATAGACTTCGAGATCCTTTAGTGCATGGGATCGTCATTTAACCTTGCTTTCGTAAAATGTGAATAGCACACGAATATGTACTGGCACTATCGGGTATGACAATTGTCATTTCTTGATGCTGAATCTTGGAATAAATACTGTCTACAACTACTGGAGTCGGGGACTGGTGACTCTGCGCACCACTCCGATCTTGATGTTTGCGATGGTATCCCTGCCATCTTTGATTCACTGCACTCACTCAGCATCTCGACACCGAAGGAATCCCTGCTGTCAGTATAATACGGAGGCAACTAAGACTCGAGCGATCCATTCCGAGACACAGGAAATGGATGTTGTTGACACCACTTCTACTGACCAACCTATCTTAATAGCTCTGCCAACTCATAGTACTCGTTATTCGTTTCATCTGCCGCGGGGAGCTGGGTGACCTCGAGTAAGCACTTTCAAGGTAATTGACAGCATCCCTCAACCCTAGTGACCGGGTCATCCACAATGTTCAATTTTTGGTAGCCTTGCCAAGGATGCTGTTGATCTTGGCGGTGTCTTCTCGATTTGTTTCGACTGCATCATCAGGGGGCTGGGTAACCTCCACAGAGTTTGCAGTTAAAGCATGTAGGCTCAATATCAACCAACGAGTCAATGATCGGATCGGGTCATTCCTCGCGACAGTCATAGATGGCCAGTCTCCCAATATTCAATATGTGCCCTGTTGAATGGAGAGCCCGAAAGGGCGATATTACGACACCGATCAGATAACTATTGAGCGCTTGAGCAGCCATCAGGATGTTGGACTGTGACCTGGTTGGTGAAAAACAACTTGACCCACCTGGTGTAAATTTCTTGCGATTTTTTACCCCTTCACACCTTGCGAAGAGTAACCAGTTGACCGCTTATTGTGACTGAGCTTTAGTCGGGCCGTCAGGTGGAGGCCTATCATCGTTCTCCCCAAGTAACTTGTGATGCCCTTGGTGATCATATGGATACACGTGTAAGCACCGAGTCCTCCTAAGATGCCTTCGAGTATGGTACTTGGAACTAGAATGCCTTGGGCACGATGATAGCGACATTAATGAGAGGTCATCCCTGAGACTTGAAGTACTCAGCTCCGCCAATCACTGTCATCGAGCAAGTGCAGGACCAAAAGACATGCATGTCCATTTTATGCACTGTCACCACTGGGACTTTAAGACTGTGCTAACGCTTTGGTTGGATGCCAAACAGGGATAAAACATATTCAGGTTGTTACTCTACTGGAACTGTGTTATAACGCCCTCAATATATTTTATCAAGTGACTCATCAGTGGAAATTATTTATTCAAAGGCAGATGTATTATAAAGCCTTCATAATCTGCCTGCCTAATGTATCTATCATGGGAGTTAGTCTGTCTGGTCTGCATAAGGACAGATGGCTTATAACTACTTGATAAGGAGGTTGCGATATTCGACCGCAATATGAAAGTCTGAGATTGTTATGAACAAAAGCCAGGATCTGTGCAATCAACTGAGGGGGCTGGAAAATTGTATTTACAATACAGCTACCCTGCCATTTCCCGCCCACGCTGTCAACTGTTTGTATTACAAGATCCCTCCCCAGTAGTGTTGCATCGGTTCGGTTAGGTTTGGTTCTTTGGAGACTTTTGTGAACGTTGAACCAAACCTGGCATTTGGTTCAGTCAAATCTGTGAACGTTGAATGTGACCGATAATGAACATGAATGCACGTTCGGTTCACGTTCAAATGCATTCAGACGCGTTCGGCCTAGTAACTGCATTCTTGTAGAGATAAGGTGGCACAACTACTTAATTGAGTCTACTATTGTTTGTATCAGCATTTAGTGACCGCAAAGGACGATCAGGGTGCATGCACTTCTGCCTCCGCTGTTGCCCCAATGTGGCCATTATGGTAGCTTGCTTTCAGCAACTGTAGAGCCTCAAAGACATGAGGTGCAAGCCGGTTCTGACGAGAAGTACATGTAAGACTACCAGACGAAAATGCGCGTTCTGAGGCAGTCGCAGAACCTTGTATAGCAAGATAATCACAGGCCATGTGAGCGAGAATTGGGAACTAAATCGAATGATGCTGAGAGAATGGTAATAAGTATATCTATGCCCCACAAAAACATGCCTTGAAGTAAAACTCACCCCCCACCAACGTACAATATCACCCTTAATATCTTCCGAGTCTACCAACAGGCTTGAAAGATATAAATTCAGCTCAGCTCGGGGATTAGCAGAGCTTTCTGATTTTTTATTGGCCTGTATGGCCTGCTGCATCCATGAGTGTCCATATCGGATTGAACCAGAGCTAGTATGAGCAACTGAAGAAAATAATTAACGAGATCATAGGATAGAAGAGTCAAGCAAATCTGGCTTTGACTGTGGGTCTGTAATCTGATGGTCATGGTGAGATGGTGTGGTGGTGTAGTATCTGTCAAACTTCCAATTGAATCAGCTAGACGTCATCTCAAAAGAAATGGATAAGAACTGCAGCTTCAAACTTCTTCACACTGTCGTTGAACTTCTCTGGAGACCACTTCTTCTAAACGTACGCAAGCTTGATTGTTGGATTGAGCACTGAAATCCAAATAAAGGTTAGAATTAGATAGAAAGGGTGCAAATAGCAAGTTGCAAACCCATAGTTATGAAGTACGCATCCGACTCGTCTGAACTGTGGTACCACTTTGTGAGATTGTCCAACCCAGCTTGAAGAGCAGTCAAGAAGTCGTTGAACTGAAGATCTGCAGAAAATTCTTCCCAGTTCTGTGCAAGAAACTCTAGCACAGGGATGGATCGAGAGAGCAATGGGTATGCCACTGTTGAAAAGCTTTGTGTGGCAGTTGCAGGTTCCTGAGACTACATCAGTACATCAAGCTTTGTGAGAAGTATCACATACCTGGAGAATGCGATGAACAAGTTCAATATACTCCCACTCAGTACCCGACAACTTATAGTCGGCATACTGTCGCTTTTTCCTGAGTGCTGGTACTTTCTCACTCTCGTCTGCTTCTTTTATGAAATGAACGATTGCCTGAAATTAGTATGTTAGATGAGTATTCACGATCAGAATTGTCTATAAATGATACCTACCTTACGAAGTTTGAGAAATCGCTCTAAACAAGAAAAAAGTGAGGCCCAGCGGGTATGGACCCACTGGATCAATTCAAGCACCGGAACGTTTACATCCTCGCAGGTTTCATGAAAGAATGCTTGTGCCTGGGGGGATTTCCAGATCTTCTCAGACCATGTCAAGCATACAAATTATTCCACAGGATACAAATCAGAACGCACCTGATTGATGAGCACTAGTGCTTTACCTAATGCATCGGCAGGATGGAAGTTGGGCACATTGAACTCATCATCATCTGACTCATCGGATTCAAGCCCAGGGTCACCAGTTCTGACAGCGTTTTCAAGAGCGTCAAGACTGACCATACCAGAGTTCTGAGCATCTTCAAGCTTCCGAGCTGTTTCCCTGAGCTTTCTTGCAAGCTGAGTCCGAGAGGTAGGTGAAATCTCGTCAATAGAGTGACCAACAGAAAGATGTATGGCATGTTCCATGCATCTAGATCACATATAAGTCACAAAGGTAGCACTCCGAAGGGAATTACAGTTACCGAATACATCTCTCTTTATAATTTCTGATCCCTACTTCAGGTATGGCATTAGCAACAGCCCTGATCGCTGTATCATTGTTTGATGCATTATTGGCAGTGAACCATCCAACCTGTTAAGCAGACCGACAGATAAAACTAGATTGTGTGCGGGCATGAAATAGTATGTTCTAACCTTGTTTCAAATATCATAGCGGTCGATCACTTGGGTGATTATTTTCACAATATTGATACCTGTATGCTTGCCCTCAATTGGACTAAACGCTAACTGCTCTGAGTGTAACTCCCACTCAAGGGGATTCGCCACAGACGACGAGATATAGTAGCCAGTGATGGATAAATATGGGTCTTGTACATCGCTGGTCCATGCATCGAAAGTAAATGAGACTTGACTATGAATATTCTACATAAAAGAACAATGAGTGAATGACTGCACAAATTATATCAGAGTCACTAGTATTACCTGGAGGTGCCGCTTAACCTGCTCCTCAAGCAGCTTAGCCCACTTGATAATCTCTGCACGGACCTTGTTATGGTTGGGAATATCTCTGTCACTGAGATTAGGGCGCAAATATTGCAATAAGCGATGAAATGCGCCCTTCTCAACGAGCAGAAAGGCCTAATCGCACAAAATCAAATCAGCTAGTCAATTGGGCAACTATATACTCACTTCGTCTTCAACAACGATAAGCTCAATAATATAGTCAAGCAATCCTGCCGACGTAAAGGCAGGAGTGGGGGTCCGCTGCACCACATTTGCATCCAGTGTCGTTTGGACAAGGCGAGCACTGGAGAATGTATTAACAGGATATTAAGAATGCCAATGCTATCGCTGGAACTCACCTTTCATTATCATTTGGTAATGCTCGAGAATGGGGAACTACACCAGCTGTCTCGCAGCAACTCTTGTAAGCCGCTACATGATCTCGGTGCCTAGCGCTAATGATTACCATGTTCACCATGAATCTGACACTGTATAAAATACCTGGCTATATGCATATGCAGGGATGAGACACTTCCTCTGAGAAACGCATGTTTAGCAGGGATGCCCTTCTCTCTAGACATAAATATTCGCAGTTAGAGCACATACACAAGTTAGAACAATAACATATACCTGCACACATTACACCAATGGCCTTTTCCCTTTTTTTCCGTATCTGGATCAACCAGCTCGCCGGGTGTAAACATCAATTGCACATCTGCAGTGCGTTCACACTTCAGATAAATCATTGCCTGTGACAATGGCATCAGCTAAAATTATGAGATACAAACCCAAACTCACAGCACGGTCTGCATCATCCAGGGCTGTGGCTGAAATCTCCTTGTTATCTGGGTCATGGCTGGTACCATTGGTTGTGGTGAGGTCAGTGCCAGAGTTGAGTGGAGGCCGAGGTCGGGAGCGATCACGTGCATCTGCTTCATCTGTACTGCTGAGCTCAGCACATGAAGCCTTGCGTTTGCCACGGTGAACGGCACTAGCAGGGTTGAGCAGGTGCCCACGGGATGGCTTAGGGACATGGTCAGCACGATGACCGCCTGCAATCTTTGCTGCAGGGAGGGGAATCCGTAGTTTAATCCCAGTTGAATTACTGGCACCCGAAGCAACTGAAGGAAGTGGGACTTCATCATCTGCGTCATGAAAGAATTGAATCTGAGAAGCCTCTAGCAACTGGCCATCAGGACCAAGTGCACATTGCTGGGTATTGGATGGCATAGGTTGTGAGTCAGCGTGTACGGGGCAACTTAAAGCACATTGCTGACGCACCTTTATACACAAAGTACAATTTGCTGCTAGCATCGGACTCAAGTCTGGGGAAACACGGGTGAATAGTGGAGTCACAGTAACAAGATGCACAAAAGAAGTTTATTGGATGATCAGCAGGATGGTAACTGTGTAGAACTTCCGTCTTGCTAGCAAGGATGTAATATCCCAAGTCCGCTGGTAATAAATAAAGGCTATATTACTTTCCTTAAGAGAGCGGATGTTGACGGTTCAGACGTTCAACCTCCTGTGAACATGAACATGAACTTGCGTTCGGTTCAACACTGCTATCGAACGTTGGACCGAACCAACGTTCAGTTCAGTAAAAGTTCGGTTTGAATCGAAGTTCAGAACTGGACCGATGCATCACTACTCCCCAGTGCTTCTGATCTCACAATATGTTCAGATGTTGGTCCCATCAGAGAAAGGCCCTCTGCAAAGGCAGTAGCGTGTGTCTATCCCAACCTTTGATATTAGCATGGGAGCCTTGATTGGTTATTCTCCCCATGCTGTTAGAATCAACCATGGCCTTGGGATTCGATGGTCAATGTGCCCAAGGCACAGGGGCAGCTCTCATCTGGTGACTCTTAAGTTGTTCCACCGGACGGTGACCACCGTGGACCCCAAATATTACCTTCGATGAGTCTTTCAGTTGCCTCTTTTGATAAGCATGCCTCACACAGATTGAAATTGTACTCGTTGGTTACCCTCGCCGCTTCTGCTGTGGCTTAAGGTGATCAACCAGATAGAAATAGAAATGCGTTGGTGCATTGGTGCTCTGAAAAGTAGAGACTAAATGTTGATCCCATCGTTCTTGCAGGGTTTGAAAATATAGTTTACAAGGACTTTGCTGGTCCCAGCCCTATCCTACCTACGTCCTCTATCAATGAAGAGGAAAGCATGAAGTCGAGTAGACATGGAAATGGTTGTACTATTTCACAACGAAGATGTCAGAACTCGAATACAGAGGTGCCATCACTGCCTTCATCATCCATTGCTGATAAGTTGTCGTCTGTGTCATCAAGTTCGTTATCTTCGGATACCTCATCGCCACACCCATCGCCCTCAAGATCTCTGCCTATGGCCACTCCGTGACGATCTTCAGTCATACCGTTGACAGGTTCCTCATCACTCTCGTTGGAGGGATCCCATATCCCCATGGTGCTACAAACATGAGCGGCGCAATTTGCTGAAGTTGAGACCTGGTATTGGGCATGGTGTCCAACACCAAAGCCCGTGTATCGAGTGAACATATCACGATCCACGAAGCTGGGAATGGTGTCAGGCTAGCCGAAGTACTGAGTAAATGAACTCACATGTTGATGTAGTAAGCTGCCCAATCGTCGGTGTCATCACCCTCCTGAGCAACTGATGGACCATGACGGAGTAAGGAGTTGGTGCGACCGTCAGCAAAGGCTGGGATCAGATGGCAGGCGCGAAGGACAAAAGATGGGTCAATGAACCCAAATGCAGTGCCTGAGTCCAAGGGAATGAAGCCAATCTTAGGAAGACGAGCATTCTTGAATCCCCAACAGTGACCGGGCATGACTCCAAGCCAATGAACCCACAGCAACTCCATTCTCCATTCAGTGCCCATATACTCAACTGCAATAAAGAATGCCCCTAGGACTTGGGCATACCAGAACGAATGGGCATTTGGACCTTCCTCTCGCGAGAGTAACATTACAGTTGAACCTTTCCCAGGGTACAATATGTCGTGGTCGCAGTGCATATCATAGGTTGTGTAGTTGACTTGAAAACGCTTGGGCGAGAGGACACTGTTGAGGTTATTAACAAATCGTATGGAGTCCCATTCCTTGCTAGAAAACACATGCTCGTCACCATCATACTTGAGGTTCATAAGCTGTGACAGAAGATGATCCTTGAGCTTAGGGATGAAGTTCTAGAGTCGGTGACATTAGAATGACCTGGCTTCAGTACATACTGATGAACAAGGATGCACCTGTAGAGCCGGGTCATCTGGGGAACTTTGAAGAAATTGGGCAAGGTTAAAAGCATTTACCGGTGCATCTGACAACCGATGGTGCAGTTCAAGTGGGACTAGACCCGGGGCGGTATCCCTCTGCATGGAGTCCTCGCAGATATCCGGCCTGAGGTGTGCATTGTATTGGCATTGGACCCGGGTATATCTCCTTTCTTGCCTTGCGATTTGTTCTATGGGCATCTGCTTGTTTGTACATCGGTAAAATTGCTTGATGCGACAATGGGCGAACTTTCCCTGGAACTCGGTATTGCACTGGCTAAATATAGTGATGGATATTATACTACTTACTATCTGAGTTGTATATGAATCTGTCATTTCAAAAAGACGGATAGTGGATACATAGTCACCTAGGGCGTGCAACTTGTACGTAGCAAGGTTAAATGACTTCAAACGGGGGCCAGACTGCGTGACATTGCATGAAGCATCTGGTTTCCTGCTCTTGCGCCACCAGCGTGCTGCGGTTTCAGTGGGTAACTCCATGGTACAGAAAGCGTGGCATGTGGAGTCTTGGAACTTTCTTAGCTGAGAGCCGAGTAATCTGGTGACACCGTTGAGACACTCGAGAGACTCATCTGTGTGAAGATGTAGTTTGGCGAGTGCATGCCACTCTGCAAGTCAGAAGAGGAGGCCCTGTATAATCTTGTCATGTTCACGGGGGAATAATGACTCGAATACAGGTATTGCACACTGCAAGAAATAGCAAAGTAAGCTAGAATTATAATATCTATTGAATTGCGGATGATACCTGAAGGATGTCCTCAAAGTGTCGAGCAGGACATTGTTGAACTTTGGCAATGTTTGGGGGGAATCGTCGAATCGCACCTCTCCCAAACGAAGATATCCAACGAAACCTTGAACACTAAATATTCCAGGAGCTACCAGACAGATCACAGGTAAAACACACCTATCATTTAGAGTTGAAATCATGCTAGGATCGATAGCGTAAAGTATCCTCAGCAGATGCCTGAAAACCGACTTGAAAATCCCTAGCTCGAACTCATGCAAAATATCAACAACAAGCAGATGGTAGACATCACAGCCAAGGGAACTGAGGGTGTCGGCAATTGCATTCTGTGCACAAGATGTAGAGTTGGCCCGATATATGTCCAGAGAGTACTTATGAATGTAGGTACTAAGGACATAGCCTTGAGGTGTGCCTTGGGCACTGCACCCTTGACTGGTGAACCGAGCTTGTAGATGGCGGCATGGGCAGCTGAGACCTTATCCCGCATATACATACATAGTCGAGATATCCTACACGATGAGTCAAATAGTTGTCCAAGATGGTGGAATTCCATCTTTGGAATGAGGCATCATGGACAGGGACAAATTCCCTTATCACGAATTGCAGCAAGTAGCACCCTAGAATGGTTTAGTAATACAAACACAAATGTAAAAATCCATACTTTTCGGGATAATCTGCAGAGTAGGTGAATATACGAGGAAATACCCAACGGTACCTACCATCATAGCATTTGACAACAATACCATTCCGGTAGGCCTCAATGAACTCGCCATCAAGCAGAACCTTCCATACTGCATGAAAGAGTTCGCACTTGCAGTGTGTCAAGATGTCCTTGATGCACTGTTTATTCGTGATACTAGACACGAGCTGGGTTATGCTCTCTGGAAGCTAATCGCATGAATAAGATAGTTAGATTTGAGAAGTTACATAGAACAAACGAATGTTGACTAACAGTCGGAATGAATGCAATAGGATGGCATGTCCCTGAACAGGGATGCGCTCGGTCATATTTTGACTGGTTCCCGAAGAACAGATAAACTGGCCAGGCAGACGCATTACCAAACTGAGCAAGGTGAGTTGCATCTGACCAAAACATCAGCCCAGCGATTACGCATTCTAGGTTGCATCCGTTGCTCCGCCTTTGTTTCTGGAGCTTATCATATTCATCAATCCATGTGTCTGATGTGTACAATTTATCGTAGATACGCTTCTCTTGACCTGTGATGGGTGATCTCCAGATACGTTGGAATGGGACCAGATGAAAGGACTTTGCAACCGCTCCAGCAAAGACAGTATGAATGACATGGGTAAGAGGGTGATGAAATAGCCCCGGAATTGTGAAATTTCATCCATTTCCATTCAGATTCTGCTCTCGAGCAGGCACTGAGATATCTACCGGGGTTTCCCTCCAACCATTCTGGTGTAGGACAGAGGTATGCGCATCCGCAACACCCTCTGATCGATCAAACCGTTTCATGTTAGTATGAGCGTTGAAATCATCAAAATGGCAGTGATCGAAGTCACCCGAGTTGATAACCTCGTCAACAAGGCGAGTGACCTCAGCCTCAGACTTCTGCCTGCTACCAGTCATCATCCATGTCATAACTCACCAGACGCCCATATTCTCCCAGGGCCAGGGAGGTGCTGGAGGAAGTGATGAGTCTGTGGGGCTTGTGTTCAATAAGTCGCCGAATGGGTGATTGATTGTGTTATTCGAGAGTTGGTCAACGGTCAGGAATGTGTCAGGATCATATGATGGCTGGTGACGGTAATCGCGGGCAATACCAAATATATTGAAAGAGGTGCGAAAGGAATCAAAGACGTGGAGAATGACATGAGGTATCCATGACGCAGTACAAGATGGCAGTTCCTCTGAAGCAATCAAAGAGGGAAGAGATGGCTCTGGAAGTATGTCCCTGAACCATGCTGGTAGACGTCTTGACTGAACAGGGCGACCGGATGGATTTGGGTCAGGCAATGGTGTCTCAGTGCGATCAGGAACTATGCTAATGGCTCTAGCATCGCTGGTCTCCATAATAGGCATCATGCCAGAGGGGGGAGGCATCGGTAGAACTCGAATTTCAATATTATTTGAGTGGAGGTTGGATCCATCGACCCCCTGCCATCCGGGTTAACAAAGTGAGTATCCTTGGTATTATACTAGGCGTCATTACTTCACTAACATTACTTTCAAGTTGTTGTGGTCAGGCCTTTGTCCTACTTGACAGGTGTTTGCTTCACAAGTCTGCGCAGGATATGAATGCTTGCTGATACAAGGTGCATTTGGAGCGATGCCGATGGAGTGCCCGACTTGAGCTGAACGCTCGCCTGCACTGTGACATGTCCCCACATTTGAAGCGACCGTCCATTGTAGAGGTGTCAGGAGTGAATCAGATGCTCATTGAAAGTATGATAAGTGAGATACAGATTAGATGTACAGACCAGAGACACGCCCACACTCACTCATGAGTATTTTTCTAGCAGTGGCAGCGGATCAGATAGGCTTCAAGCCTAGTGCCTGCTCCACTATAAACAAACATAAGCTGTCGTTTCTTTGATCTGGGCCATGTAATTCAGTGTGGGGTTTGCGCCCATAGAGATTGTTCCATTCCTCCGGCACCGTGTGTGGCTGGAAACCCTGAATCTAGTTTTTTGACCCTGTAAAGAGTGTAAAGACGTGAAGCAGGAGATTTGGACTGCTCACCGGCAGGAGGGATACGAAGAAATCAGTGTGGGAGGGGACTATAATACCGAGGAGCCCCCGGCTGGCAGTAGCCAACAATATCAGCCAACAAGGATATCTCTGCCTTGGACACAGACAGATCTACTACTCAGATCGATGGGGACTCATGAAAGGACAACCACTTATTCACCCAGGCCTTCTATTCATCTCGTCATAGCTCTCAATCATCGTCATTTAATGACAGTGCGGCGGAAATCATCCTGGGGCTGTTTCAAACAGATACTAGGACGAACGCTGGTCTAGGTGCGGAATACGAAAATCAGGAAGATCTCGCAGTGCGAGAAATGGTGATATGTGCCCACGCACAAGATCCCAATTCTTGGGTTAGTAGGAGACTCACAACACACATCACGGAGCAAGCACAAAGTAGTGAGAATGATGATTCGGTATGCCATATAAAAATTTGATGATTTATCTGAGTGATTAACTACTAGCTATGCAGGACAGCTTAAGGAAACCGGCCACAAAATGACCAAGGTCACCTACAAATGCCGAAACTCCTGGAGAGGTAGGGACAGAATGAAACGAGACATAACAATGGCTTTAAAATTTAACAGGGAACTGCGAAGATGCGATGCAAAAGGGCAAAAGCAGAGGCCACCCACTGAGTGTTAGGAGTGTATATAAAAGTGGTGTGTAGTGACAGCGGTCCGAAAGCTTGCTGACAGGATCAAAAGCAGTAATCTATGTCCAAGCAGCAAGCAAGTCGGAGAGATGGGATAAGGTGAGGGGCAAGGGTAGGGCTGGCGGTATGCCATAGAGTAGCTGTTCAACCTGGCTGCTCACCATACTGCGTGAGATGATGTAACTCTCAATGATTGTCAACTCGCATCCACTTCTTTGTAGAACCTTCTGAGTTAGCACAGTCTGGTGACCAGACTAGCATCAAACGGGCATGTAAAACTCTCCGCTTGTTCACATACTCATTGCGCCACGCCTTGCAGAGGCCCAGAGTACTGCATATGGAGACGGGGATGCTAATAGTGCGCACACGTTCCTACTAGATGCTCCGTGCTCACCGCCATTCAAATTCAGACATCAGCTGCCTCCGAAGACCGTCCCTCTACGTCATGGAACTAGCATGTAAGTCTGAGTCTTTTGACCCTGTTCAGCCACAGATATGGAGGCTGACAGCAATGATCCGACAGGGAAGGTGGAGAATGAATGACCTCCAAGATGAGGCAGATCATCTAGGTTAACAGGTATGTTATCACGCCAGAGCACGTCCCCATAATGATGCCTTATAGGTGGAACCCCCCACACTTATTCCCTGGTGATCCTGGTTGGAGGACTCCACGGTCTTCGCCACCTCCCGACACTGCTTCTGACATGTCATATGATGATGACAGTCAACCCAGGTGGGGGGGTGTAGGACAAGGCGCACCTCTTGACGAAAATGGTCGGTATATCTACAATCCGGTCAGTATGTTGATATTGTTTTCGCTTCTATACTAATGTTTTATGATAGAATTCTCAATGTGACAATGAAAGTGTCAATGCAGACATCATGTCCGAACGCATGTTTGGTCCTGTTACGCTTGATCCCGAAGGGTCGAGCGCGGACTTGGTAAGATCCTAAGATACTGAGGCAAGGGGGTACCCTATAGACGATAGGGTCAAGGATTCGTCCTGGTGGAGACCAGACGGTTGACTGCCCATTGAAGCGGGTGGACCAGGGATAATCCCTTGGGATCAGAATAGGACGCGGGCAAAAGCTAAAGCGCTCACTCAGGTGTAGAGCGGAGACACGAGAAAAGGAATAGGATGTTATAATCTAAGTAGGTCTAAGCTGGGGTACATGAGATCTACTTGGGGTTTATATATGAGAATCAGGAGATGCTGAGTAATCATATAGAAACGAAAAGAACAAGAAAGAACAAACAGCTGACTGAGCATTGAGTCAGCGAGCCAATGGCAGAAGTACAGCAATGAGTAACCAAAGAATATTCTAGAAGGCGGAAGAAGAAACAAGCATGTGACGGAGGGAACTATGAGCTTAGCATGAGAAGAGCTAAGCGAGGAGAGATAAGTCTGAGGATAAGAAAAGAAGTAGAACAATAAATCGTAACATTACCCCCTGTTTAGGGTATTGAGTCCAAGATGAAAATTTACAAATTATTATAAGAAGGACCGGGGGAGCCCGTGATGTTGCTCCATCCTACTGCATTGATCACGTCATCATAGTCGGTGAGTTCTGGTGAATGTGCACGAGGTGCAGGAACTGGGATAGGACGGCGCTGAGTCCTCGGTCGGTACGATTGATGACGTAGGGGTCTAGTCGAGGATGGGGAGGATGGAGATCGGGAAAGACGACTGGAACAACAGGAGGCGGAAGAAGACGAGGACGAAGACGGCGGGGGTGACCTACATGAAACTCGTTCGGGACAGAGATACTGGGGGTGCCCTGGTTTCCTAACCTGGCAGGTGGGGCAGACGTAGAGGAGGCAGTGGGGTTGCCAGTGCCTGAGGACGTGGCATTGGTGGCAGGTATCTTTGTAACGGGGGTGGTTCTTCGGGAGGGGAAAGAGGTGTTCTCACCAGAGTTCTTCTTCTTCCCAGGGTTCACGTCCATTGGGGCTGGTGGCTCTAGCATCATCAGAGTCTAGTTGCTCCCAGGTTACGAAAGGGACGTATTCTCCTTGGTCTTCCTTTCTGGCTCGCAGAGAGGAGTAAGTAATATCGGCCATATACCCATCTAACTCCTCAAGCCAATCTCTGAGGTCCAGTTAGTATGCTAGTCCTCCCAAAGCGGTGGTTCCGAGGTGGTGGACGGAGAGTAAGGCTGATTGTTGCATGGTGTATTCGGGAAGATGGAGCCTTTGGATGATGGCTGGTATTCTAGCTAGCTGACGATATGCCTGGGTTAAATAGAGGAGGGGTGATCCTGGTTGAAGATGACAATCAATGGGCATTGCGAGGCGGGAGTTGGTCAGGTGTGCTTGGAGGATGGTGTGATACTCGTCGTCGGGGTAGCCTTCTCAGAACCTGTGAGCGTGAAACAGGAGATCTGGCTCTATGGGGAAGGTT
>JBBPKT010000671.1:0-15382 GCA_038089395.1 Pulveroboletus frians | reverse complement strand
GGTATGCGTCCTTGTTGATCCTCGTAGGGATCGTCGCGAGTGGCATATCGGGCCTCGTCTTTGGCTCGGCAGACCTTGTGTTCAATCATCCCCAACCTGCCAAAGGATCCCCTGTGGGTGACGGAATTCTCGGCTCAGACACGGACATCGTCCTGTTGAAAGGCGCGGAAGGTGCCGTGAACTCCATCACGCGCGGCAGATTCTCCTTGCGTTTCTCGGGCGAGGGTCACTACAGTCTCGTCTGGTGGTGCTCCCTGCTCTTCTTTGTCCAATGTTTCACCCAGCTCCTCCTTATCCCTCAAGCGTCATTGTTCGGCCAAATCATGTTCCTTGGTTCGCTCTGTGTCTCCGCGCTGTACAACGCCTTATATTCCTCGTCGGACAAGGAGAAAATCCATCAGGAGCTCTTGTTCGAGAGGGTGCTTGGGAATCCCCCGTTGGCCAAATATACCCTGGGCACACGCACGACCGCAGCGGTGTTCATACTTTTGGTATTACAACCCCAGGACCCGACGAGGCTTCTCGACGAGTTGCTCCCCAATGATACCAAGGTTTGGAAGGCATGGAAGGCGACTATCTTGAGGGGGTTGCATCATCCTGACGGCCAGTCCTTCCTGTTTGACGACAAGGTGTGCCTGGACGGATTTACGCAGCAGGACAAGGACTTGTTGCGGCTGCTCTATGGGGACGCGCAGGCGGCGTACAATGGCTACAAGGAGTATCTCCGAGTTGATGCCATGTGATCGCGTCTTGTTCTCAGTGTCTTCACCCTTTGTCCATCTTTCATTCTCAACTCCCGATGGCGGTTTTACTAGTCCCACTTGCTTTATTCATCGGTTTGTGATCGATTGATCTGCCGTGTAGTGTATGCGCCCCCTCTCAAAACTGTTGTGTATCAAGTACTTTAGCGAGGACATTATCTTTGGAACCAGTATGATAGCAATGAATTGATTGCAAGAACGAGACTAATAGCAACTCTATTGACTCTGCCAGATTATCAGAGTGCACGATCGGCAGTCCTACTATTGACTTGCAGAGAAGCGGATGCAGTCCATCCGATCTATTTCGAGGGGTACACTTCACTACCTCACGTAAATCGAAAACGTACATTGAACGCTGCGCTGTCCCTAATTATCACTTGGCCAGGAACCCCGCCTCGAGTACGCTTGAGTGAGCAGATCACCGAGAAGCTCCATTTCGTCGATCGCCTTCTTCGGCATCTTGTTCAGCACGACGCTCGACAGCGTGGCATGAGAGACAATGTATACGCGCTGGTCAGGGAGGTTCGCATCCTTAAGATTGGCTTGAACGCTTCTTCTCGTCTCCTCGATGAACTGCTCGCGCGCAGTCGTGAACAACCTGTCCCGTCGCCCGACGTCTTCCTTCTCATCTCCATCGCTGTCGTACCCCATATCTATCATGATATTCCGAATGTGTTGGTCGGCCTTCGATCGGACGATATAGGTGGGAACGTTGAAAAGTTCCGCATTCTTTAGGATTGCGATGTCTGTCATCGTGAACCGATTGTCGAACAGCACGATGATACAATCAAAGACGTAGAGACCGTGGTCGTTGAAGTATTGCCAGTCTCTGCACTTGAGAGTTCCTGCACCGGGGATGTCATACCATACGAACGGGTTCTCCGGATCCGCATCTGCGTATCGGGTCATCTGGAGCGTCGTCTCTGTAACTCCCACAGCTGCAGCACCTACGTCCCTTCCACGTAGGCCACGGAACGCGTTAACGAGGGAGGACTTGCCGCTGCCAGATATCCCAGCAACGGCAAAGTGGAAGTGATCGTCCTTGTATTGAATGCGCCTCTTGGCAGCAGCGACTTCCTCAGGGGAAGGTGTCACGACTGGCTGAATACCCTCCTTGAGATGCCTCTCTGCTTCTTCCTTTGCCTCCAACGCCTTCCGGGTTTCCTCGGCAGCCGTACGGGCCACCTCCTCAGCCAGGGCCGTGCGAGCCTCGGCCTCGCGACGTTGTTCGTCGGCGATCCTTTGTGCTCTGTCTGCCTCTTCCTTTGCAGTCGCCATCGCCCTCTTTGCATCCCCACGTATCTTCTGGGCACGTTTGCGTTCCTCTTTGGCCTCCCGTGCAAGCTTCTCGGCATCCTCCTTGGCATTCTTGGAAGCCTCTGCGGCGAGCTCCTGGGCACGCTTGGTAGCCTTTTTAGCTTCTTCCATCCGAGCCATCAGTTCAGCCCTCTCTTCTGCAGCCCGTGCAGCCGCCCGGTCGGCCTCTTCCTGGCGCATACGTGCTTGCTCCCGTTCCTGCTTGGCTTGGCGTTGGAGTTGTTCCAAGGACTCTTGGGCTTTTTTGGCAGACTGTTCGGCTTGTCTCTGGGCCTCTCCGGCCCGCTGGCGGGCTTCGAGGTCGATTAGAGTGGGGTTTGCCCTGTCTGGAGGACAGAAAAAATGGAACAACGTCACTGCAAAGCATATGACGGATAGCACGGGGGCGGCGGGGGCCAAAACCATGGCCAGAGCTCCTTGAAGAAGGGTGAGAGGCAGCATGCTGGTCTGCGCCATTGGATATGGACGAGGGGATGGAAGAAACGACAACTAGCCTGATGGGGTCTCGGCCAACAGTATATAATGTTTGCTATGTGGTGGGACGCGGTACGAGCGGCTCGGGCGTTGGCAGAAGACACCCTCAATCCAGCCAAGTCATCCAAGAAGAGGAGCTTTGATTAGAATTGAGCGAGAAAAGAACCTTACCTCATGTCTGGATCTGGGGCCCTGGAATTATGGTCCATCCGGAAGACTCGATCATGCAGGCAGCATCGTGAGGCATTACCATAAAACAAAGTCCATTGACATCCATCCATATGTCGGGTCTGATAGGAACGAACTAGTGGAATATGTTGCTTGCTGATTGAGACTGACGGAGTGGCATCAACGAAGTCATGAGGATCCAATGGGAAGCCAAGCGATCCGCGGTGAGCAACATGGCCGGCCTTCAGGCCTTCAGGCGTCATGAACCTGCCACGGCACGAGCGATGCATGCACAGATGCTTGCTCTCACCCTCGTCTCTATGGCAGCCATTCATAAATAACATCTCAGAAGCCAGCACTGCGAGGGCTCAACACCTACTGACGCGACATCTCTGACTGATATAGTGTCACGACTTGCAGTTGATTCATGAATGTGTCCCAGGTTCGTGTTGACTGTCCTGGAATAGAGGTTGGCGGTCGCGACACGAGATCATGTGGATTGCATTGAGTCAATGGCTAAAGATCACCTGTGCCGTGGCAGGGTATGGAAATGGACCATATCATAAATCAGCGCTTCAGCACGGGTCAGGATCTGCTTACTTTCAGGTACGTGTCATTTCCACATTGTCAGTCGCCGAATGTCGCACATGACGGTAATCAACGCTCTGAGTAGAGTCTTTTGTAATCCATGAGACGCCATTCCCTATAAAATATTGCGGTGTAATGGAGATCCACGGGTACTGGCCCGCTGGCAATGATGCGATGTAGTGCACTGCGGTCCAGCAAAGACAGCTCGGAGCCGTACATTAGCAAATGTCCAACAGCTGCTGACTTAAATGACTTACTGGATCTCTTCTAACCAACTCAACTTGAAGTTGGGTGCAACTAATCAGGTTTGGCTGGACATTTAGCCTGGCGTCATTGACATCCTTCGTTCAACCACAAACTATCAGCTTTCCTAATTAGCGCTCCGCTCAATGGGCTGCCTGATTTGGGTTGACACAGGTTTAGGTATTGCCTTGTCACAACTCTCAAACGGCCGTACTTCGGAACGATCACAATCCATTGCAGTCCCTACAACCCACATCCAACACGGAACGGCCATAACTAAGTATCGAGAACAGATATCAGATTCCAGAGCCGGGACCTTCGATCCACACCTGAAGTATCACCGTCTCATTCAATCGCGCGCCTCGCATTGCGCCTCGTGAAGGCTTCATTGAGCAAGTCGTTGAGTAGCTCCATTTCGTCGATCGCCTTCTTCGGTGTCTTATTCAGAACGACGGTCAACAGCGTGGCATTAGAGACGATGTACACGCGCTGGTCAGGGAGGTTCGCGTCTTCAAGGTTAGCTCGAACGCTCCTCCTTGTCTGCTCGACGAATTGTTTGCGCGCAGCCTTGAACAGTCTGTTGCGGCGCTCGATGTCTTCCTCCTCTTCCTCGCTCTCATACCCCATATCTGTCATGACGTTCCGGATGTGTTGATCCGCCTTTGAGCGAACAATGTAGGTGGGAATGTTGAAACGTCTCGCATTCATCAGGATTGCGATGTCTGTCATCGTGAACCGATTGTCGAACAGCACGATGATACAATCGAAGACATAGAGGCCTTGGTCGTTGAAGTATTGCCAGTCTCGGCACTTGAGAGTTCCTGCACCGGGGATGTCATACCATACGAACGGGTTCTCCGGATCCGCATCTGCGTATCGGGTCATCTGGAGTGTCGTCTCTGTGATCCCCACAGCCGCAGCACCTTTGTCCCTTCCACGCAGACCGCGAAATGCGTTAACGAGGGAGGACTTGCCGCTGCCAGATATCCCGGCAACAGCAAAGTGGAAGTGATCGTCCTTGTACTGAATGCGTCTCTTGGCCGCAGCGACTTCTTCAGGGGAAGGCGTCACGACTGGCTGAATACCCTCCTTGAGACGCCTCTCTGCTTCTTCCTTTGCCTCCAACGCCTTCCGAGTTTCCTCGGCAGCTGTACGGGCCGCCTCCTCAGCCAGGGCCCTACCAGCTTCGGCCTCGCGACGTTGTTCGTCGGCGATCCTTTGCGCTCTGTCTGCCTCTTCCTTTGTAGCTGCCATGGCCCTTTCTGCATCCTCGCGTATCTTCTGGGCACGTTTGCGTTCCTCTTCAGCCTCCCGTGCGAGCCTCTCAGCCTCCTCTTTGGAAGCAATAGCCCTCGCAGCAAGCTCCTCTGCGCGCTGGGCAGCCCTCTCCGCTTCGCCTATCTGGGCCATTAACTGACCCTTCTCTTCTGCAGCCCGCGCAGTTGCTCGGTTAGCCTCTTCCTGGCGTATACGTGCTTGCTCGCGCTCCTCCTCGGCTTGGCGCCGGAGTTGTTGTAGGAATTCTTGGGCATCTCTAGCGGACTGTTCGGCCCGTCTCTGGGCTTCTTCAGCCTGTTGGCGGGCTTGGATATGAGCAAGAGTGGGGTTTCCCTCGCCGGGGTGGATGCCGAGCCACTTTGATATAGTCTTGCCCATGACGCAGTCGTTGAGTAGACCGAAAGTCGTCTAAAGATGAATAGGCGGGCGTTCAGGCTGTAGAGGGGTGGGGTATCTAGCATTTAAAGCATCTCGTGTGCTTGAACCCTGTGATAGCGAAGTATAGCGTGGACTCTTCGATAAGGGCTAGCTGTAGAAGACACCCTGGACCCAATGAAATCCTTGCGTCCTAATTCATGACTCTGGTATTCGTACGGAAGGGGTCTGTTCAGATTTGGACATTAAAGAAAAGAAGAAACCTCGTAGGTTTGCCTTGTGTCCAGATCTAGGAACTTCGAAATGCGAATGTGCTTGAAGAGCGTGTTGGCGCAGCTGACACCTCGCTGAGTCAAAGCGGGTTCGCAAGCGCCGATACTAGGGTTCCGTCAAGTTCCGACACAGACCTTACGTCAATACATGAATCTTGATGAGCGTGAATGAAGAAGATTGTTCGGCGTCTGCGATAGTGATTGGATTTGAGTGGAGCTGTAGGGAAGAGAAGGTGTAACCTGCCTCGAGGTCAATCTATGCCCACACTTAGGAGTGTGACAGGTATGCGATCGACAACTTGGCATCGTCCCGGTAATTATGATGGAACATTCCTTTATTATGAGGAATGGTAAGGTGGTCACCATTTTCCGAACCGAAACTGAGCCAATGTAGGATCATCGTCCGTGACTCCTCCCGCCATCGTGACCGACGACGGGTACGGGTACAACTTCGCGATCTATGAACTTCCCCGCATCTTGAATGGCTACTGGAGGGCAATTTTTGACCCTGGACCCGTGAGGACAAGGACGGGAAGATCGGCGCGAACTTTCGAGGGTAGGACCGCATCTAAGAAGACGACTTAGGTGGAGGTGAAGACGAGCCCTGGTGGTACGAATAAGATAGTGGGCCAGCCATGCCCCTTTGAAAGAAATATAATACTCGAGTTCAATCTAAAACCAAAATCAAGTCACCTTGTTGTCCAGAGTACGCGCGTCGGGCTCTTTTACGCTAATTGGGTGCCCTCGAAGCCTGCCTAACGGTGTAGCCACGAGGCACGTGGCCTAAACGACGCTCGGGGGGAAAGCCAGGGCAACTTCCAGACATCTGAGGGTGCATGCTGTCAATAACAAGGGTTCTTCCTTACACGAGCCTCAATCTCGGCGGCAGATCGCTCGGAAGCAAAGTAAACAAAGTAAAATTAGTAGGCAAAGGACGGATAACACTGAGCTACTTCATGCACCGACATGTGGTGCGTTGACAGTGGCCATGTACGTCGACCGGTTCAAGTCGACCAAATGGAAGGCGTACAAAGCAAGTGCAAGCAGTCTTTCAGGATGCCGCAGTGCAGACTTACCGACTGTGAACGAACCCCGATCATGCCAACCGGACTGAAAATGTTCAACGAGGACTAGCTACGCTTTTAGCCTCCCAGGTGGTCGAGAAGTCGTCGCAAGGCCATTTCGTGGAGCAGCCTACTCTCCAACCCAGCGTCTCGAGTCAGCGCGCATCAGCTTCGATGACCTTCTCGCAGCAAGGCAGTGCTACCCGGTGCCGCGGCGAGAACGGCAAAGTCCGCAGTCTCTCTTTGTCACTTTCTCCACGCTGACCGTCCGCATTGTACTACACCGTCCAAACCCTTTTCCTCACCAGACATCCCTTATCCCCAGCAGAGATCATCATTTCCATAATTACTCGCAATTTTTACGATTTTACACCGTTTTTTTCCTTGCTTGATCTGACTCCCGGATTCGAGTCGAGGCTTCTCGTATCACTCAAGATACAGGTAAAGTCTTTCAGTCTTCTTACGTCTTTTACTCCGTTTCACTCATCCTTCCGCCTTGCAGGCTTCATCATGTCCGCTATCACCTCCTACCATTCCACCTCTCCCGCAGATTCTCACCGCAGTCAGACCACGGCGCGCCCTCCCCCCCCGCCCAGGAAGACCCGTCTTGTAAGACGTAGAGGCAGGGGTAACAATGGTTTCGGAAGCGACGAGGAGTTGATGCGCGAGGTTGGGACAGACTCCGAGTCCGATGACGATGACGATGACCACTCTTCTGTTGACTCGTGGACCGATTCCAACACAGAGCCCGTCACTGAGGACATCTTGTCGGCTACTCACTCGCGCATACTTACTCCAAATACGACTCAGAGTTCTACAGACGTTCCATCGCTCAACGAGTCCGCATCCAAATCCAAACTGACTAAAGGCGCTAACGGTCGCCATAGTACCTTTTTTGGCGACGCAGGGAATTGGTCCGAGATGGTTGCTGAAGAAAATGCCCATGGCCCCGCGGACCTTCCTGTCATCGAATTTGCAGACTTTACTGGTTCATCGGTGGATCAGCTACCTAAACCTACTTTTCATCGGAAACCTGCAAAACCGTCAAAGCGCCCACCAGTCAAGCGAGCCGCCTCAGCGCCCACGGTTGATCATCCTGCTGTGCACCCCGCACCTGCGTCCGAGCAACCGGAAGATCACCTTCAACCTTCATCTGATCAACCAGTTGCTTCTACATCAACACAGTCATTTCGCAGCCCCTTCAGACGTCCTCCAGGCCAATCAGCTCGCCAAGCATACCAACAACGGCTGGACACCGATCCGTCGTACGTCCCAACTGTCGGTGAATTCTGGAGTCATGACGATCGCTTGCTGGAAAAGGACCTTAGGAGTTTGAGTGGATGGTGGAGAGGTCGATGGCAGGGTCGAGGTCGCGGGAGAGGATCATTTGACAGAGGGTTTATGCGCGGGAGAGGCAGAGGTGCGAGCTTTACTGGTCCGAGTCCGGCTTTGCGTCGCACTCAATCTGAAGACGACCTGGTTACCCAAGAGAAACCGTCTGCTGAGCTTTCTCGTGCAGATCAGCCTTGGACTCACGATGGATTCGAGGAGATGAAGAAGCGAGACGAAAAGAGGTGTGAGGTAGCACAGCAACAGCCAACATCAAGACCTACGCGTGGCTTTGCCCCTTTACGTGGGAGAGGTGGGTTTATTGCAGGACGTGGACGAGGCGCAGCTCGACGTGGGAGTATCACTCTCCAACCTTCGAGGTCACCCGCCACCACTGCTGCCTCTGTACCGGGAAAAATCTGGTACGCTATGAAGCCCGAGTACCCCTGGACAAAGCATCTCGAAACATCCCTTTTTCATGATAGCGGTCCCAAACCTCGCGCTGGTAGCGGTCCAAGCTATCGAGTGAAGCTCCCGAATGTAGAGGCGCTCATTGTCCGCGGGTCCGTGCAAGCTGGTGAACGCCTGAAATCATTCCCTTCTTCGGTGGTACAGAGCTCAGAGGATGGCGAGAAAAATTTTGTTGTGCGCTTGCCCAGGTGGACTGCGAAGGAGAAGCAGGTCCATCATGACCCGGTATCCGCGGCCACCGGGGAGCACCATCTAGAGGATGTCTTCACTGTGAGACCCGAGCTTGTTCCTCCTCGTGCACCGATAGTCGATATTAAACTCCCGTCCACTTTGGTGCCCGATGAAACGCCTGACCCTGTATCGACTGTCGGTTCGTCGACACAACCTGCGAAGTCGTCGGTCGCCTTGCCCAGCCCTCCTCTATTACCAGTGCAGGCACAACCTACGCAGTCCGCGTCCAGTCTTGGTGACGGCGTACTCCACGGGCATCAAGACACCATGGTCTCAGCACTTTTGAAGGCTGATACCCCCCACGCGCCCGACCCACAGGAGGTTCCTGCAGGTCGGCGTATCATTCCGCCTGTCCCCCCACCGTTGCAGACTGTTTTTAGCCCTCCGCAGTCCTCGCCACCTTACAGCTCGCCATACGGCTACGGCTCACCTTTGCCACCCGGCATCGCAATCAGTCAACACGGCATGGCATATGAAGTGGCGACCGGACGCCCCGTGTACCTCCCTGCTCCCGTGTATACGCCACGTGCCTTATCACACGGTATGATGACGCCACCTGGCGTATCGTACATGCCTGGACACATGCACCATCATTCCACCGGCTCCCCAGACTTCCTGTCGGCACCTCACACTCCTCCCCTCAACGGATTTATTGATCCGACGACGGGTAGCCCAATATTTGCGTTCCCCCGACAAAGTTCCCGCGTTGAGATTCGGGCTCCTTCATCGCAACAACTCGACTCCAAGTCAACGAAGCCACAGCGACGACCGTCTAGCCTGAGGACAAGTGCTGCCGCATTTGAACTCGCACGACCCTCTAGCCCTGACAGCGAAGCACAACCATCTATGCCTCAGATAGAACACTATCCACTGCACAACGCTTCGGAACTGCAGGGTGACGCCAACGCCACATCGGAGCCACAGGTGGATCCTGCCATGTACAACTTTGCGGCATACCAGCATGCGTACTACTACCCGGAACAGTATGGATACTCTCAATATTATGACATGTCCCACATGCCACGGTATGAGATGTATCAGACTGATCCGCACGTGCCTCAGCCTCTATATTACTGAACGAACACATTTTTTTGGGTGATGAATTGGATTCCGGCTCGCCTGTTTCTTTCTCTACATTTTTTGATTCATCTGGTTTTGGGGTATGTACACCGCTATCCACTGTTTCTCCCCTTCTCCGTGCTTCTCGTGGTCTGCTGAAGTGATGTTCTGCTCGTACAGACTTGCATCCGTGCTTACATCCCATGCATACATATTTCTTGTAGCTACTCCCATGCATCTGTCCTCTCTCTGCCTTTTACCTTGTCACTGCGTTTAGTCATATAGTCACCCGTCACGACCTTTTTTTTTTTTCTTGCGTAGCTCATGTTCGTTGCAAATCTGTCATTAGTGTTCTATTCTGCTTTGTGTGGTTACGTAATCGCAAGACGATGACAACGATGCGAGGGCGTGAGGCGACTGGCTTGAACATGATATTAACAAAGCAGAGTCCAAAATGAACTAGAGGTGCGACAGGGTGTGTGACGAAAGAATACGACAGGTTTTAACTAGTAAATCACCATCGGTCCAACACCCTTGTCCCACTGGATGTTATTCGTGTCAAACTCGCGTGGCCGGGAAGCGAGTAGAGCAGAAACAAACATACCAGGGAACAGCAAACCTCCAGTTGGCAGCCTTCTAGCTGTTGACATGCCAAGGAAATCGCTAGCCAATGCGAAATCGTAGACGACCAAGTTGTATAAATACTTATTTGCAAAGTCCTTGTCTCTTGTCCATCTTTTTCCAGGAAGGAGACCGAGAAGATGCGCAATACCGTGACACCACAACGGCCGATCATCATCATCGGATTGACGTGGCCAGCCGTTCCTGATCTACCACCGGCCCCGCGGGATGTCTCACCAAACATGAGTGGCGCTGAAAAGGCAACGGCGAGACATTGTCGCCCTCGGTGTCAACGACGGAGGGTGATTGATTAGAGCGATACCGTTGGCAGCAAAGGAGCCAGGTCCCGCACATACACATCCAAGTAAATCATACCCTATCCCACTTCAGATCCAGGGACCGGGTTTAATATGCCCCGATAAGTCATCGCCGTGAGCATGACAATGCAAAAGGTAGTCGGCTGCGACGATCGCTGGCGGAGGTTTCGTATCTGATGACGCCAATTGCCGTCCTGTCAGGAAATTTTGCTATGCAGGTAGGTACGTGGTGCTGTAAACACAAATGAGCGGAGCAACAGAACAGAAACAATACCTGAAAGACTGTGAGTCGTCAAATGTTCCCCAATCTATGTGTTGATGGTCCCGGCGAGAGCCGTACTCGCGATCGTCCCTTTCAAACGCGAGAGGATCCACTTGGTGGTATGCGTCGGCCTATGTACGAAATTCCCAGAGATGGTCAGTCGGTGAGCCGTAGTAGATGTGGAAGTCAGAGACCTTCAGGCTACACGCGGGCCGGATAACGGACCGAACCTTCAGTCATGTGATCAGCGCTCCCAATACAGTGGCTGTGCATTGCAATGCACTGCTTTGTCAGCGTGACACATTTGTGGGCACCAACCACAGCCAGGACGGCAAGCATTTCTTTGCCTTCAACCACCCCTACGTCGTGGTGGTCGTCTTTGTTGAGCGCAACCCCTGCAATCACGTCCTTGAAAACCCAACGCTATCATACTTTTGATAGCCAGTCAAGTTAGTACTCACGTTCATTAAAGCCCGAGTGGTCGCAGCCGCTCCATTATTCTGCCACTCGCTCCCAAGCCCCTCACACGACATTCTTGTTGTCCGACATGGCATTTTCGCAACCATTTCCTCTGGCAACGAATGCGCAAAAAGTCCAACAACCTACGTACGGTCCAGACTTGGCCGTGCGTCTTATCTGTCCGGAATGCAGAGACCCCAACCCCAACATTGTCGAGGAGTTTGGAAGTGGGGACCTCGTGTGTGGGGGGTGCGGTCTCGTGCTGGGTGACCGCATTGTGGACACCAGGAGCGAGTGGAGGGTAAGTTCATTTCCAGCTTTTCCATATACCTTTACGGCGCTGCATACGACGTTGTTGTTTTCGCTCTATAGACGTTTGCCAACGATGAAGGCGACGACCCTTCTCGTGTCGGCGCTGCGTCGGACCCTCTGTTAGAGGGTATGGAACAACTTGATACCGTCATTAGCTTCCGGGACGGCGGGACGGGTATCGCTCGCGAACTGCAGCGTGCTGCCTCACGCTCGCAGAGTTCTCGCTCCGAGCGCAACCTCCTCACTGCGTTTCGCGACATCGGAAGTTGGTGCGACCAATTCTCGTTGCCCAAAACCATCAGCGACATCGCCAAGCAGCTCTACAAACGCTCGGACGAAGAAAAGCTTCTCCGCGGGAAGCCCCTCGAGGCCGTCATCGCTGCTTGCATCTTTATTGCCTGTCGCCAGGCGCACGTTCCGAGGACGTTCAGGGAGATTTGTAACCTGACGCACGTGTCGAAAAAGACACTTGGCCAGTGCTACAAGGCCCTCGAACAAGCTTTCAATCTCTCGCCCGGCGCCACTGCACAGAGCAACAATGCCAATAACCCATCAACTGGGCCGGAAACACTCCTTGTCCGGTACTGCAATCACCTGGATTTGCCAGTCAGTGTGCAGTCGATTTGCTCGGATATCATCGTTGCCGCACGTCAGCACGGAATCGCAGATGGACGCAGTCCCGTCTCTATCGCAGGCGGTGCGATATACTTTACATGTCTGTTGTTGGGCAAGCCGAAGCCTGCACGTGATATCAGTACCGTAGCGGGAGTGAGCGAGGGGACGATCAAGCTGGTGTATAGGTTGTATTATTATTCGCGGGAGAAGTTGGTCAAGGAGGAGTGGATCAAGGATGGCAGAGCTAATATGGATAACCTGCCTGCAGATCGGTAGTTTGGGGGGTGCTCGTACCATGCTTTTTGTATGTATTCCTATGTGTACTCTAGCACTGGTATGAACAGTACGAAATGGACGTTGCCCTGTTGACTCGATGGGAGTAGATCGTACTGAGTTACCGTTTGGCTCGCTTGGCTCGTTTGTCCATGGACCTCCCAGCGATTTCCCGCCCCAGTGCAACACCGCCTTTGCCTTTACTGGCCACTTTAATCGCTTTCCGAATGTTGACTACATCATCGCCGCCTTTTTCTTTTCGAGTTCGTTTAGCCTCGCCTTCCAAACTCGATAGGAGGGCAAGTGACGTTTGCTTCTCTTGCTCTGCGGACGTTTCTGTGGGATCAAACTAGGCAACCTGAGTATGAATCGTCTATCGCAGATAAATGTCAACCTACCTTTCGCTTGACCCCGCGCATCTTTTTATCCCCTTCCAGCTTCTTGTCAAACTTGCCCATACTGGCCGTACTTGTCCGAGTGGAGGCCAACGTCCGGTCGATTTCGCCTTTCCGCTCCTCGCGCTCCTCTCGTGCAGCTTGGGCACGTGCGATATTTTGTAGTTTTTGTCGCTCGTTCTTGGCTACCCTCGCCTTGCGTGCGTTCCTAGCATCCTGTATGGGGTCAAAGTCCGCCGCTGCCAGCGCCTCAGAGACCCAGAAAAAAAACGAAAAGGAAAGGAACACGCACCGGCATTCGCCTTGACCTCGTGTATCCATTGCTCCTCCTCTTCCTTGTTCTTCCCATCTCGTCCCCATCGGCCAACCCACTCCTGTTTCTCCTCGTCCCAGATCACCTTGTCGCGACGTGTTTTCTGGATGCCTTTAGATGCAGCGAAGCGTTCCCATTTCGTAGGTGGTTTAGGTTTTGGAAGCGGTTTGGCACGGGGGAGGAGTGTTGTGGGTGGCGGCAGTTGAGCGAGCGGTCCATCGGGGGATGGTTGAGTGGGTAAGGTGTAGAGCGTGGCGATGAGGGTTTGTATACCGTCGCGTGCGGTGGATTGGAGGTACTCCTCGAGGTTTGCACTGTGATGGCAGAAAACCGAGGGTGAGATGAGCGAATGAGGATGTCAAGTAGCGAAGACGTACGAATAGCTTTCTTCGTCGATCGGGTTTGGGTCTGTCACGGTGAGGAGACCGGGATCGACACCGAGGGGTGTGTCTTTTTGAACGGTGATGGATTGGCTGGGGTTGGTATGAGTGGGAAGGGTGATACGGTGTTGTGGTTTGGAGAACTTACACGTTGGCTGCATGGGACGCGAGCAAGTTGGATACGTCCATGGGTGATATGAAGGTTCGCTTCCACGGTGTATTAGCCAGATGCTAAGCCACATCCGAACCCAAAAAAGGAACCTGCGACCCCTGTTCTATCTGTACGAACAGCACTCGACCATCACAGGTTCCATCCAGACGAACAGGTAGATGTAACAATTCCTTAAGAGCGCGAGCTAACTGAATGCAATCCAAGATCCCGTGTCGTGACCGCCAGTCTCCGTTCCTCGCTCCTTCAGGACTGTCCACACAAACCTAGCCAACAATCTTCGTAAACCAACTGCAAGTCGTGACACACTAAATCAGCCCAGAGATGTCCAGTCGCGTCTAGTACGTGCCCTATCCCTTGTCTTCGTGTCAACGCTACCCATTTCAGTCGGCGCGGATCGCTTGGTCATCGATCATCCACGAGGAAACCACGCCCCCCCGTTGGACAGCTTCGTTGATCGCCACTTCATCAGTCCCAGTCACAAGCAGAAAACCTTGAACCTATACTGTCGGCTCATTACTATCATCTCCCCTAGGTGTCTGGATCAAACCCGACATATGGAAACTCATGGTGCTGCCTGCATGACTGAGTCTTTCAGGCGGACCATAATTCCAGGGCTCCGGATCTAAATGTGAGGTAAAGTTCTCTTCTCGCTCAATTCCGATCAAAGCCCCTAGGTCTTCTTGGACGAGCGCTGAACATTAGAGTTTGGAGTCTCCGGGACTTCGCTGGGTCGAGGGTGTCTTTTGCCAACACTCAGACACCACCACGTCTTGGCACAAAGCGGACGTTATATATCTTTGACCCAGACCCCCCGTCCTGGTCGTCGTTTCTGCCATCTCCCATCCATATCCATATTCAGTTGAGGTCATTCACACAGACAGCTATTCTATCTCTCACATTTCCTATCACACGATTGCAAGAGCTTTGTGCTATGGGTAACGTTCTGGTTCCCGCGTTAGTCTTGGCTGCATCGGCCGCATCGGCCTTGATCCAGCTTCTCCGTCCTCCAGACAGAGCAAACCCCACTCTCATTGACCTCGAAGCCCGCCAGCAGGCTGAAGAAGCCCAGAGACGGGCTGAACAGTCCGCCAGAGAAGCCCAAGAGCTCTTGGAACAACTCCAACGCCAGGCCGAGCAAGAGCGTGAGGCGGCGCGTATGCGCCAGGAAGAGGCTGACCGGGCGGCCGCACGGGCTGCAGAAGAGAGGGCTGAGTTGATGGCCCAGATGGAGGAAGCTGAAATGGCTGCCAGGCGCACCCAGGAGCTCGCCGCAGAGGCTTCCAAAAATGCCAAGGAGGAGGCCGAGAGGCTCGCACGGGAGGCTGAAGAGGAACGCAAACGTGCCCAGAAGATACGCGAGGATGCAGAAAGGGCGATCGCAGCTACAAAGGAAGAGGCGGACAGAGCACAAAGGATTGCTGACGAACAACGTCGCGAGGCCGAGGACGGTAGGGCCCTGGCTGAGGAGGTGGCCCGTACAGCTGCCGAGGAAACTCGAAAGGCGATAGAGGCAAAGGAGGAGGCAGAGAGGCGTCTCAAGGAGGGTATAAGAGGCGCGTTCAGTACAGGGACGATTGTTTCCACTTTGCCGTTGCTGGGATATCTGGCAGCGGCAAGTCCTCCCTCGTTAACG
>JBBPKT010000670.1:0-15388 GCA_038089395.1 Pulveroboletus frians | reverse complement strand
CACGCCATCTCTCTCATACGTTTCCCAATCGTGCGCATCCACAGAAATAGGAACAGCACAGGCCGCAATACATGCATCATGAGACGCCCATTCGACGCCATGGGCTAGTCGTGCGTGGTTGAGGAGCCCCTGGAGAGTAGTGAACTGTGTTCGACTGCAGGTTGAACACGCAAGAATCGCAAACTGGTTTTCCGGCGCGATGGAAGGGAGCTTGATGTACAGATGTTTCTTCTGTTGGGATGCTTTGGGTGTCCGGGCGGAACGCGTTTTTGGAACACGCTGGGGCACTGGTTGAGTCGACACTATGGGGGAGAATGGGGGAGATGGGCTTCGCTCTTCAGGAAACGCAGTGTCGAATATGAATGATGAAGGTGCTTCCAATGCCTCGAGGGCATCGAGGGCCGCCTCTTGAAAATCGTCCGCGTCCAAATGTTGGTCTTGTAGCACTGTGACGTTTGAAAGTGCGTCCAGCAATTGGAGCGCCCATTGGATGCGACCCTCGATGGTAGTCGCAAGCCGTTCACGAATGGCAACCTCTAGATCAACTTCATCATTGATGAGCTGAGGAATGTCGAGCATCTGAGAGTCTGCCGGCAGACATGGTTCAGCCTCACAGCCTACCGACAATGAGAGGAACGTACCATCGTCACTTACAGAATCAACATCCAGCTCCTCGTCTGAGGTTGTGGCATCTATCTTCCTTTTGAGTGCCCCAGCCTGTGGAATGTAGGCTACAGGGTACGGTATTGGCATGTGACACATACGCCGTGCCCATTTGTAGTTGACACGCAATTGGCCAAGGGATGAGCACGACCCCTTCTGCGGAGGTTTGTTACCATAAGTTTACACCACCCGACACCTTCGACGGCTCAATACAACCACACGTGGGGCAGCCTCAGTTACCCTTCCAAATCAACTCGTCGCGGTGACCGCAAGGAGACATGTTCAGAGCTGCTACCAACGTGATGGTCGACAAGATCAATGCGGATGGGTCATGTTATAACACTAAGCCTCGTCCAAGGTGAGTCCAATAAAAGGCTACTACAGCGAGCGAATATATGATGAAAAAAAATTCCGTCTAGGGTCTCGAAAGCGATTCGTCTCACTGCGAAGAGGCTTGCCCACGCCAACCTGCCTGGTCACATTGATGAAAGCTTGTAGCAAACCTACTTACCCTTCCAAATCTGTTGGTTGAGGTTGTTGACAAGACGAATGTAAACAGGTCATAGTGAAGTTTCTCTAAGGTACTAGGTCTCAATTGATATCTTGAACTATAGACAATTAAATAAGAAAGCCTTTCTACCCAGGATCTGCGGGCGATTCATCCCACTGGCTTACCCAGACCCTGCTTTGTAGACACGGCCCCAAGCAAGCGCTTGGAACCTTTGGCAGATCAACTGGAGCTCGTGAGTCATAAGTGCAAGTGAACTCACTGATCATACAAGGACAGCGCGCCAGCTGCCGCAACGCTGCGTAGAACGTTCGCACCAGCTCCGTCTTTTGCAGACGATCAGACTTGAAACGCTCTCAAAGCGATGGACACATACTGAACAATGCCCTTGTACCTTCCTTTGCGACGATCTGTCTGGTCGCATCGACGATAGACTTGTAATGGACCTGGTAAGAATAATGTGAGTTGGGATCAAGTCTGCTAACGCTAACGCTTGCCTTTTCTCCGGAAGTCATCATCATACGACGCCGGATCGTATCCATGGGATAAGACACAAGCGAAGCACCCTGTAAAACCAATCTCAGCGGATGGCCTAGCGACATCCGCAGAACATTGACTGACTGTGGTACAAGCCCATCCCACGGCAAAAGACGCTAGGAAATTGCCCTGGAGATTGCCAACAAGGAAGGTATCCCTGACGGTGTCATAACCTCCGAAGCTAGACAAACGTTTGTCCCTTGTGCGGAAATAACCGAAAAGATGGACTCACTATAGGCCTCGATAGACGATGATACCGAGAATATTAGGGACAAAGCCTCTATACAGGCCGGCAACGCCGTCTGTGCGGAGTGTTTGTCTATAGACATCTATGATTCCCGTGAATTGACGTTGTCCTCCCTTAGCTGCGCTCTTCCCGTCAGCACTCAGCCGTGTCCGAGCACTGATTGCATACATCAGGCAGGAACAGGTGGAGAGGAAATCAAAGGCGTACTAATCAAGTGAATAGACAAAGACAGAAGAAGATGCCCCGGCAGCGGCACCACTCGCAACATTCCCTGTGGACAGCAGCATGAGCTCCGACTTGTAATTGCCCATTCTTTGTGAACTTACCCAAGACCCAGAGCCAATAGCCTTCCGACTTTTTGTAGGCGAATCTCCTCTTGAATTCGTCCTTGAAAGCAAAGTTCAAAGCCTGAGTGGGAAAGTACCTCAAAACGTTGGCACCATTTCCCCTCCAGACTTAGCACGCTGAGCATATCGAATCGATGGTCGAGAGATGTAATAGCGCACAGCTCAAGAGCCCCTCTTCGGCAAAGGTTCTTCTAAAGCAATCTGTCACACCACGATAAGGGGAGCTCAGGCGGCCAGCTGCGATGATGGCCCCCTGGTTCTGTATCAACAACTTCACACGCTCAATAGGTGCAGCAGCCGTCTTTGAAATGGCCGCGGCGGTACCCCCCATCATGAAATCGACTGTACGACATTATCTTTCGGAACACAAGCGGAGCAGGAGATGTGACTCACCTAGAAAGTCATTCGACCCGAGGGCCTTTCCCTTTGGGATATCACCCATAACTTATGATATTCGGAGAGAACCAGTGAGTGGGGATTTCGAACAGATGAACAGATGATGGAATGGGGGAATTCTCAACGTCTGCACTTTTATGTGAACACGCTGCGACACCATAGGAAGAACTCGGAGATGGGGTAGTGCCATAGAACCTAACAAGAGGTCGACATCCAGCAACAAGGCTATGCGGGATATCATATCTAGCCCTCAAGGCAGTGTGCTCGCGCTCCGTACTCGCCCGATGGCGCTTAACACTACCAACAAAGGTCAACTCCAAAGTTAGTGACAATGTGCATATCACCACGTGCGTTGCAATCCTGTATGTGCGGTATTTGTCGCAGTGTCAAGAACCCAGTTAGGCTCCGACTCGGATCAGATACCGAAACATATTGCATGCGCGGTACGAGGACGAATCAGAGACTGGTCGCACAAACGCTGGGCTATCAATCCGCGGTAAGCCGACCGGACAAAGTCAGCCTCCAAGGGTCCCACTCAAACAAGGACATAACATTCATTTGCAGCCATGACCTCGTTCGTAAAAATACACACGTTGACAGACATGCTAATTTAGTAGACCGACGAACTCAAGAAGAATCTGGCAAGATCGCTTGTACGACAGGCTGCTTCTCAAAGTAAGCAACCGAATTCATCATAAAGGCGTAACCACTTCCGTCACCCTGTATCAGAAAAATGATCAGAAAGAAATGGACTCAAGGAAGAGCAGACTTACGATCATCGCCATCGGAAAACCGGGATCAAACGCAATGATGCTCTCGAGGTACTTGATCTGCTCGGGGGTGAGGACGATCTCCAGTGCCTCAAGGTTGGCCTGAAAGTGTTCCACCTTCCGACCCCCGACGATGGGAAACACATAAGGCGCCTTCTGCATCACGTACGCAATTGCCACTGCAGTGATGTGCTTAGCGCCGATTTCTTTGGCGACCTTTTCTAACGCTGCGCTCATGGCCTTTTCATTGTCGTTTCGCATCCAATTTGGATCCATAGCCACACGTCCCTTCTCACCCGACTGTGCACGCCGCGCTTCTTCCTCGTCTGTGCGAAGCTTCCCGCCCGCCAAGACATTCCACGGGGCAACGGCCATGCCTTCAATCGTATACGTGAAACACTAGCCATGATTATAGCTTCGAATGTACCTTGGGCCTTGCACATTGGAATTATGTCTCGCTCAAAAGAACGATCCATGACATTCCAGAGGCCTTGATAGATCACAAACGGGCTCTTCCCGTGATCACTGGCGTACTGATTGGCTTGCGAAACTACCCACGCCGGAGTATCAGAAATACCCTACAAGCGAAGTCAAGATGACTAAACATATCAAGCTTGTTTTCGACACGCACCAGATAGAGCACTTTTCCTTGTTGAACGAGCGTATGGAGGCCGTTCATCACTTCCTCGATGGAAGTCTCCCAATCCCACCAGTGTACGTAGAGAATGTCGATGTATGAAGTCCTGAGTTTCTTCAAGCTCGCCTCGACGCTGATATGCATCGATTTGATGCTGTTTCCAGCGACCAATGCCTTCTGCTGCACTCCCGTCTCTGCTCGCATATAGTTTGTGGAGTACTTGACGATGGGTTAGCACGGCGCTGCTCAAGGCACCCGGTACTATAGCACTGACCTTGGTCGCAATGACGAGCTGATCTCTAATCCCACGCATCTCGGCCCATTCGCCGATAAACTCTTCGGACCTCTGATCTTGGCTAAAACGAAACGTCAGAGGGTGCCAAGGCGTATGTACGGTACTCATTAGTTGTTGGCGGTGTCGATGAAATTTCCACCGGCTTCGTAAAAAGTGTCTAGAAGCTTGAATGAAGACTCCTTATCCATACTCCCCATATACTTCCCCCACTTGTCTCCGATGCTCATCCCCCCGAGTTGGAGAGGAGAGACATGCACTGAGGCATGAGGAGACAGGAGGCGGTATCGACCGAGACGGGACTGGGGTTTGGGCACGGGGGGCATTAACGATGTCATTGTGGACAAGCGTTGGGTCGAGGACGAGGACGGAGGGGAATTATATACGCGGACTACCCCCGTGACGTCATCGCACCCAGGACAGGGGCGCCTCATCCATGTTCAAGTCACACTAGGAATTCATACTCTTACATTACATTACAAGTACAGCCCACGTTCGATGAGCCTAGTTGGTCTCATCGTCAGTGTGTGGCGTCGTCGCCAATCCAACTTGGGCATTGTCACTATCATAGACAGAGTAGAAGCGCTGCAGCCACCCAAACCCGTCTTTCCATCCCGTCAGCAACATTTCGGGCATCATCACGCAAAACACGTACTGATAAAGTCGAGACCAGATCCGCTCTGACTTCCGAGATCAGAGGTGATCAGATAAATCTGGCCAGATTGGCCACCAATCGTGGAGTTGAGCGCGCGGGGCCAGATTTGGGCATTGGGCGTCAACTCGTAGGTAACCTATCGGAATCTCAGTCTGTTTGCTCACAGGACTTGTAGTGAAAGACCTACTCCGCCGATGTTGAAGTACATGCTCTGCAGTTGTGCATACTGTTGCTCCGTGACCGTGAGCAAGCCTGTGGTCCTGTTCCGCATACATTCAACTAGTTGTCACGTTGCAACAAAAATATCTCACTGGTCCAAAGTCGCTCCCGTCGCCTTTTGATATGCCTGGAAGGCGTCAGTGGCAAGCAGCAAAAGGGTGGTGCCTGTGTCAACGATGCCGGCAGTTGTCTTCAGAATCGTCGTGCCATTTCCATAAGTCACCGACTGGTCAATTCCCCAGTACTATGGTAACGCGGACAGTGAGAATCCTGGTCACTGCCCCTTAATCGATGGCACTCACGTTTGATGCGGGAGAGGTGGCTGTAATTGGCACAAAGTTGATCTGACCATTGTATCTAACGTTTGCAATAAATTTCGGTGGGAGAGAAGAGGCCCGGAGGTGACTCACTTGGTGCTATCGGTCCCACCAAAGGTGAGTTCACCGTTTGCAACGTTGGCAGTCGACGAGGGTTCATACGAGATACCCAGCGAGTTTGCTGAGATGGATCCTTGCGAATACAGGTTGTCCGTGACTGTCGGTACATTCGTGGTGTTCGAAACAGTATTTTGCGTGAGATCAACCGGGCCGACCCTATAATTCAGGTCAACATGCCAAGTCTTTCTCTCTCCGATGACAGAAGTACCCACCCTAGAATCCCGTCCACGCCGCTGAAACCTTGTGTAGAGGAAGCGACCCCAATGGATTGATTTTGAATCACAAGAGTTGAACTCAAGGTCACCGTATCGGTGTCTGAACTACAGTCAGCTTCTGTTTGGCCTGTGTGACGATAAGAAATCTTAACATTCTTCTCCAGACATTGATCCGGATCCATAGCTAACTTTCTGCGACCGAAGGCGTCAATCCGATGCCAATGCAATCCATGCGCAGACTTACGACGGTGTTTCCGGTGTCCGTGCTGGTGCTCGTCGCTTTGTACGGCGTGCTTGCGCCAATCCAAGTATTTGAACTTCCTACAGGCAACGTTGAGCTCGTCCAAAGACTCCAAACGAGGCCATTTTGTACAAAAACATACCGGTATCGATGAGAAGGCTGTATTGGGTTTGCGGGTTCCCTACACCGACGGACATTGTATACGTCACGGCTATGGCCAACGTTGAACGCACTGCAGGGTCATGCCAAGTCGTGAAAACCCACCTGAATCTGTCGCATCGATGTTATCACCAGTACCGGAGATAGGAGCGTTCCTTTGCCCAGAAGGCCTGATGGGCCCGAACGGGGACAAACCAGCAAGTAACTTGACCGCACGATTTCTGTCACGATCAAGGAGTTCCCTCGCACCGAACGCGCATCGGATGCGAGTGGTAAAAGGAACAGAATTTATAACGTAGCTGGACATGACTATATGTCGACGTAATGATCCAAGTAACGGGGAAAAGAGAGTGAGAAGGGTGAGGATTTTGGATCTGAAGGGAAGGCCCCTTTATAGGGCCAGAGACGTTGCATTTGAGTGGGGATCGGTATCATCATCACCCATATAATGTCGTTCCAGGGGAGGGGCGTGGAGCCCAGCTGACAGGACAGCCCAGAAAGAACTTCGAACTGGGATCTAGCACAGATCTATGTCAGGCGACGAGCCGAAAGAAACTACCTGGGGAGGAAGTCTTCTACCGCGGGATTGTGAACAAGGATGCCGTTAGTGGGAAGTCACCACCAGGGAACGGGTCGTTCGGTTGCGATTAACTGAGGCTTGGGTGAAGCACGGACGACCCGGTACTTGAGAAAAGACACCCATAAAGGGCGGTGACAGATACCGTACTAGACAGCGTGTGTAGTTCGCTTACTCGGACACGATGCGCAGTGGAGTCGTGTGATCGGTCGGTACGTAGTAGTAGGTCAATCTTTGGCCAGCACTACGGCGCAGCTTCAGATAAACAACTCGAGGAGTAGCACCTGCCAGATACGAATTGACGCTGAATTTAGTTGTTGGACGTGTATAAAGGCTTGCTGGCGTCTTCCATCGCAGCCGGTGGGAATGTTCGCTCCCACGACATGTCCAGTGCACTATACGTGATTCGCTTAAGGATGATTAAACCATAGCGGTTACTCAACGAACGAGGGAACGTAGATAAGTCCTAGCGCGATCCGGATCACGGTGGACCGGAAGATAAACCATATGGACTGCCACCGACTCAAAGCTTCGCATGATCCTTTGTCCCCTGCCGGATGTTCAACTCCAGGGGGAGCACCAACGCCATCTGGTCAGCCACAGCAATGCAATATTGACGGTCCCTCCATCCTTCAACGGCGTCTCCTCGACCAATGTCGGAGGGTGCCGTCCAAATCTCCACTCTTCCATTGTGACGTGCATCCGGATTGGTGAGAAACCGTGATTCGCTGTATAAACCAACCGCGCGAGCCGAGTAGTTGTTCGATGGCGGTATCCTGGCCTTGAACTCTATTGTCATAGTAATAGTAGGGAACCAACTATAAGGAAGCAACAATCAACACGTTATCTCCACGGGCAAAGATGCTGACCTTGGCTTCCTCGACACGCTGCCCGGTTCACTTTCCGGGAGCAAAAGCGGTAAGTTAACGAAAACATCGCAAAAGAAGGGTATGGATGACGTCGTGAGCTTGTCGTCCTTGTGAGTGAGTTGGCACCAGGCCCCCCACTCAGTGCCGCCTCCCCCTACTGATTCGGCCGTCGTTCTCGCTGTGCTGTTCGGATCATTACGGCTTAACAAGACAGTGTCGACAGACATCCGGGTCTGCATCCTTTTTGTCTCTAAGGGTCTGACCGCATCGTAAGACTCTGTGCTTGGATGCAAATACAAGGGCAGACGGCGCGCATAGGGTGATGGTGGCACCAAAACCCTTTGTCCTCGGCCGGGCTGCGGGGGGGATAAATCACCAAAGAGGAGATGAGCGGTTATCTTTGTGGTCCCCTTGAGGTCCGAGATGTCATTATTAATTCAGGCTGACAAAAGAGGGCCAACGCAAGGCCACACGGATGGACCACCGACCTGTTGCACGAGTTCTGCAAGAATATTGGTAAAGGTCCTGCCAGATTTGAGCGGCTTGATCCGCACTTGGCCGACTCCAACGCTGGTGGCCCGGAGGAAGTGCGCACTGACGTGGATAGGGTCTGGATGAGAGGAACCGAACTGAAGACGAATGCAGGCCTCTACAATAACGCCCAAGGAGTAGCCTAGTGAGTGGGTCCAGCGTTATTCGGTCAGATGAGGTTATAAGACCCAATGCACCCACCTCCTTGCGGAATACTAAATATGGCAGCCACGAGGTAAGTTTATGTGAATTAACGGTCAACATGAGTCTGCTTACGCGACAACGACCCAGCTGGGATCTAGCTCGCAATGGTAACAGAAGGTGCCGTCATCGCCCTTGGATTGGAACGAGACTTGGAGGGCCTGCGCGAGTGGTACCATGTCACTCGTACGTCCCGTATGAGACGGTGGATGGAGACAGAGATGTGTGTGCGGGATCGCGTTCGTCCGGCCACTAGTTATAGCCGGTCCGATAGGCCGCAACCTGCGGAAAAGGTATTACACGGATGTCCCAGCAGTCAGTCACACCCCCAGACTGGGTAGCAAACCGAGATGGGTATCCAACCTACCAAGGCCCTGCTGAGACCGGAGTCGCCTGGTAGGAAACAAAATCCCACATCCCCTGTAAAGACAGGGCGTGCGTTTTCTCGGATCGGACGACCTCCCAAGGCGTCCGTCTCAGGGTATTGTGCAGGGCTAGATTAGTCAGTCGCTGCACAATAAGATCACATTGTCCCCAAAAAAAGGTCATAGCTGACGCGAGCCTCGTGTCCTCCGCAAGCAGGTACTCAGGTTCTTGGACCGATCTGATTCCGACCCGACTGGCCGCATTAAGGAAGTTCCTGCAGCGACGAATACGACAGAATGATCGTATGCGGTGGCAACGATCACTGACTATCCCCGATAAACTCAGGCGTGGGACGTTTACGTTGGACTAGACTTGCTGTCGCGCAGTCCGAGCCCCCTACCTTGCTGATGCTAGCACACAACTGACAAGCAAATCCCCTAGCTCAAACAACGCTGTCGTTGAGCAGGACGTCGCGGGCGAGTTCTGGTGCCACGTGTGATCCGTGCGGACTCCTCGTGGTCGTGACGCGCACGCGTTTTTCCCACGACGTTTACGCGTTGTTTATCCATGTTTGTTCCTTGTTCAAATGGCCCCTCCCCAAGGCCAGTTGGGCACCGACCAGGCTCAGCGCAGGCCGGGTCGCGTCTTGGTGCTTGTCCCGTCTTGCTTTAGTTCCTTGTCATCTGTACTTGTATTTTCCCTTACAGCTCCTCTAGCAACCACCCGCACGTACCAAGACATCGACGACCATCATGGATTCATCCTCGGAAGTATCAGACGTCTTCTCGCTCTCTGACCATCTCCTTGCGGAACGTCTTCAGTTTGTCAAAGAAGTACGCACTTTCATCCTTCATCCCCCTCTGCTCACCCTTTTCCCTCTAGATCGGCTTTGGAAACTGGGGTAGTGTATGGCTGTGCCGCCCAAAGTCATCCTCTGGCAAGGTCAAGGATATGAAGGTCGCCGTCAAGCTCGTCCATCGTTCCAAAACCTCGACCACTGCTGCTAGAGTACGCTCATTGTAGGTTCCTCCTCTTGATATCCGCTCTGCTCTGTTCACTCCCGTCCCAATGCCAGATGGAATGAAATGAAGATCGTTAGGTCATTCAAGAACGACCCACATCCATCTATCGTCCCATTTCATTCGTTCATTATCACTCCCTCCTATGCCCTCATCACCATGTTGGCGTTTCTCCTCCTTCATTTTGTTTGTTCAACTTATTCGCGTTGCTAGGGCATATCTCCCCACCCTTGTGCCTGTAGAGGTGTCAGAATCGCGCGCAAGGGAGTGGTTCAAATCGCTCCTTTCTGGCGTCCATTTTCTACACTCTAGGGGCGTTGTCCACAACGACATCAAGTGCGTATGCATCGTGTTCAAGTCCTACTCAATTCAATATTCAACACTCTGCGCTTCAGGCCAGCTAACATCCTTCTCTCTCGTGACAACATCCCTGTTCTTGTCGATTTCGGGTTTGCTGAACGATACGATCTTGGTAGTTCTCCTAAGGCTTTTCACAGCAACTTGACGTATGGTACCCCCGAAGTGCGTTATTGTTTATTTACCTAATCTGGTTCACATGAACCCCTCCCAGTATCTCTCTCCTGAGCGTGCGCGTGGACTTCCTCATGACACCAGGAAATCTGACATATGGTCTCTTGGAGTAACCTTTTTCGAGATTCTCGTTGGACGCACTCCTTTCGAGTATGAGGAAGGAGAAGTCTTTGATAACAAGGAAGACTTGGAGAGATACTGGAATCGTACCGTGTGTACCCTTGTTCTGCTTTCTGTCCTTGTGTGAGTAACGGCGTGACGCAGATGCGGGGAAAGTGGGTCGGCAAATATTCCATGTCCCAGCCCGTGGAACGTCTTTTGAAACGTATGATTGTTCCCGATGCTGACCTACGGTGCACGGCGGTGGAGGTGATGAGGGACGCTTATTGGGACACAACCCCGGCAACTCCTGTCCACGGTCACCGTAGGTTAACTGCAATATCCCTCATCTCTCTCTCAAACGTGTTCCGCAGAGAAATCGGCGTCAGCAGGGGTCTCACCAAGCCCGCACACACGATCGCCTACGTTCTTGGGTACATTCAAGGACTCCTTCAAGGATAAACAGAAAGAGAAGGAGCCGTCAATGCCACGCCTTCTTGATATATCTCTTCCATGGTCTGTATCAAAGTCTGCATCACGGTCCTCTGTGCTGCGGCCAGCACCAAGAACGGAGTCCCCATCGCGATCTGCATCGAGAATGGATGCTAACTCGCGGCCAGCGTCAAGAGCGGGACCCACACCGAAGGCTTCCCCGGCAATATCGCCAGTGCCAAAATCCCGTATATCCCAATCGCATTCAGGAGAACCAATGAAATCGAACCGCCGTCCCATCGTGGAGCAAGCATTTCCTACGTCCGTCGCGCCTGTGGCACGAATCAGGACCCATTCACGGTCAAGGTCTCAGCCTAGGTTGCGCACCTCTGGCACTTCTCCGGTGGCGCGCGCGAGGAAGCTATCTACTGTCCAAGCATCACCCCTTGTTAAATCCCAACGCCAGATCAGTGCGGCAACGAATTTCGATGGGAGTGGCACCAGTGTTCGTAAGGATAGGGAGAATGTGAACGCATGCCGGACGCAAACGTTGATGTCGTTCGGTCCGAGTTCCTCGACGAGATGTCTTATCGGACCCCGTCAACCTTCCCCGCTCGTATCTGATGCTTGCGCGGATTCATCCGTTTCTTCGGGACGGGGACGAGTAGGGCCGACGAGGAAGAAACACTCGCTCAAGACCTCCGACGCGGAGCGCACGTGCGCGGCTCCTCACCTGCCCAATCCGCAGAATATCACTCAATCGCCTAATGCCGCCATTTCCACCCCAACGTCTTCTCGTACACCCCGGACTTCTCAGCGGCTCCCGGCTTCCAAACAACTATCAGGAAGGCCGCCTCGGGTACGTGGGCGTGCTCGTGCGCTCGTAGAACTCACAGGGTTTGCTCGGAATGTTGATCTTGGCGCGCATGGTGTCGGTCGTCCGATGAAACAAGGTGGAGACAAAAAGGATAGAGGAAAGGAAAATGCGAGGGCCCGCAAGATCGCGCAAAAGGAGAATAAGGAGAACGAAGGACTGTCTTCCCAGGTTTATAGCCCCCGCAACGGTGCACACGCATATAGCGGACTCTCCGGAGTCACTTCTCTTAGGCCTGAAACCCCCACAAAGGGGCAAGACCGCTCTTCGATGTCAGTCTCCCTGGCGGCTAACTTGTCCGGCACGGCAGCGGTTGCAAAGGGGAGCGTCAGAGACCGGATGATGGATTGGGAAAGGGAACGAGAACGATTGAGGGAGATGAACAGGTTGGCTGATGCGAGCGCTGACGGTCACGGCGACCATGGCTCCACAATTCTCACTCAGACAAGCACTGGCTCAGATTCTTCTGACGACGATGACTCTGGCATAGAAGCAGAGGTTATCGCTGCAGCTGCTTCCGCGCAAGCTAAGCGCAACATTACGGTCGAAATCGAGAAATCGAAAGAAGTGAATACTAACGCCAAGGATGAAAGACCTACTACCCCACAAACGATAACGACGATATCTTCTTCTGCGTCAAAATTGGAAAGAAGCGAAATCGAGGTCGCCAAGCTCGGCGTGCGCGCATCGGCTCAGATATTATCGCCACGAAACGGGTCTACTGCCGCACCTGGGTCCAGTCAAAGTGCAGGAAGGCGACCGCATGAAGAGAATCAAGACAAGAACGATACCTTTACAGATACTGGGCTGCCCTTGGAGGTACCCAGGAACACCGAGTCGGGATTCAGCTCGTTGAAACAAAGCGTCAAGGCTTCCATTGGTGGGTACCTTACTCCCTATCTGCCATTCATTTATCATATATCGTGGGCCTCAGATAAGGGCATGCGCCTCTATAAATCTTCTACTCTGGGTCAACTCACGGGTCGTTCCGCACCAGAGTGGTATACCTCTGTTGAACCGATTGATTTTGAGCAGAGGCGGTCTGGTGAAGAAGGGAGATTTAGTTGGGAGAACATCCGGCCCGAACGCGAGGTTGCGCTTGATCGTATGAACTTATGGATCCAAAGTGTCGAAAGTAAGTCTTGGAGTGTTTTGACTAGAGAAAGCGTCAGTTGATCCGTTGCAAAACAGAGGTGGTCGAAGAAACTCGCCAAAACTTTGCTTCAACTACTATCACCCCCCCTGCCCCACTTCCGCTCGCATCTATCTCCCGCTCGCCTTCTCAGTCTCTTGGCATACTGAACACCTCGATACCTGCGAATCAACACAACGACGTCAATAATAATGGCGCGTTCAATGCGAGTCGCGGTCCTCGCCTTCCGAAACGGCTCCTTGCAGCTAACGAAATCTTTGCCGAGCCCGTGGGTCTAAATGAACCACTTTCACCAGCGCCGGTTCACGGGGAAGGTCCCAGCACATCTCTCTCATATATCCATACTTCAGAATCCTCGGTGCCCGTACTCCCTTCGATCAGTATGCTCATGCATACTCCGCGTCAGCGCCGCGCGACGGTCTCAACTGGGTCGCCTGCGCAGACGGGGACTGGTTTGGGGGCGAGCGGTTTCTTTGACAGCAGTCCATCCAAACGGAGGGAGAAATCCAAGTCTCACAGTAACTTGGATAGACACATTCGGGATATATCGAAATTGGAGTTGGAACTCGACAGGGGTGAGTGATGCTGTAAAGGAACCAAGCGTTCTACGCTAATGGATTCGTCTTACATTTATAGTTCCTGTCTCATCTCCCTCGCCAAGGTTGTCGGCTGTTCTTGACAGGAGTCTCTTCGTTGCGCCACCTAGGTTTACAGAGGATTCCGCGACTACTCCTGAGACATCACCAGCCCGTGACGGTAGTCCTTTTACTCAGTTAGATGACCTGAACTCCTCTCCGTGCCACCTCCCACCCCACCCTACTCGCCATTCAGGCCAGCAAATTATTCTTCACTCTCCCGATAGACGGCACCTGGAAGGTGTCTACGATCGGTTCCTGATGGCTACATCTGGCGTTAGGCGTGTCGGGAAAGGCTACCAATCAGACAAGCTGAAACCGCTGCACAACACTACGAGCACTGCAGAACATCTCAAGGCTAGCCACAGCCGTGGATTCGGCGTATTCGGGACGGGTAGGCGTGTAATGCCTCCACCTATCTCGAGCGAAGACGCGTGGAGAGGATCTACGTCCATTGATGAACTCGGCTTCATCACTGCTGGTCAAGGCGCAAATACAAGTTCTTCTCGCACATGTAGGGACGAAAGCAAGTCTACTTTTGTCCTCCGCGCGATCAAGGCCATGGTCCCTGGAAAGACAGCCTCGAGAAGGTTGTCGCGGACCATCGTCGTTTGATCTGAGCCTGCTTATCCTCTCCACATTCCTCCTATCTCTCAGCGTTCCCCTCCACCCCGCTAATCCTCCGCGTTACCGTCACATCTTCGTTCTAATTAACGAGCATTCCAGTTTATGCTTCCTATGCTTTTGCGTCGAGTCTTGGTTAACACAGTTCCTCTCTCGCCTTCAATCTGTCATCATATTATCTGTCCGTTCCTCACCATCCTCATTCACATCACCCATTCATCATTCCGCACACGTCCATTGCGTTTTCATCCGCTATTATCTATTGCTATCGTCAATCACAGCATCGAACAGTAACTATCTTTTCTTTTACCCCAGCTTGATGCCACCTGCAACGAGCTTACGCCACGTTACGCCGTCTCTATGACGTTCACCCGCAACGCTGTCCTACGTCTTTTCCTTTTCCGCCCAGGTTGCGGAAAGATATAGTTCCTATATCTTGGTTACTCTTTTTTTTTTAAAGTCTTATTAATTGCTTATGTGTCCGTCGCTCCACCATTGATTTTAATGCTCAAAGTTTCATGAATCGAAATGGGCAAGGCATGAATTCCCCATGATATGAAAATAGAATGAATCTGCAAAGATGCTAAACGCATGATAATGATACACAAATGCGAGGTAAGAATAACGTAAATAGGACACGCTATGATGGCGGCGGTCGTCGAATCGCTACTGGCGGCTTATTGCCTGCTGGAGCAGCTGGCACGGCGGCATTCCCAGCGGCAGTGCCCTCGCCAGCGGGTTTCAGCCGTTTTGCCAACGAATCATCCGGTTGGGTCGTTTCGTCTTCCCGTCCGCGCTTGTTAGCCGCACCCATGATCTGGACACCGACGGTTGTGGGTGCTGTCGTCGATGCAGCGGCGGTAGTTGCAATCGGAGAGGGACCGGTACCACCGTGAGCAGGTGCAGCACCACGTATGCTAATTCCTCGTCCGCGTCCACGGGGTGCACCCCGTCCTCGTCCTACACCATCGGTCGTACCTAGAGAAACAGCACCACCGAGCGCTCTGCGTACTGGACCCACGTTCGTGGATGGAGGCGGCGCAGCGGACGTAGCAGCGGGAGCCGTCCTTGAAGCAGGAACGGGTGCAGGCGCAGGCGCGGAAGCGGTTGTGGGGGCGGTAGAAGTAGAGCCGATTTTTGAGGTGGAAGCGACA
>JBBPKT010000669.1:0-15408 GCA_038089395.1 Pulveroboletus frians | reverse complement strand
AATTAGCAACAGTGATAAGGTAAAGCAAAGACTAGTACTCACCTCAGCCGCTGCCCAAGGAGTAGCAGGAACGACTGAGGAGAGCCCAGGAGTGAAAGGGAATATATATATAAGGTAGGCGAAGATGTGAGCGCAAAGTCCGATCAACTCCGAAGTGAAACAAGCGATCTCTGTAAGGGAATAGTGAAGGGGCACGAAATTATGGAATGAGAATGAAGCGAAGATAGGGAAAAAGGGGTGACATAAGGAATGCATACTGATATGTCATTTGACACAAGTCCGGTTGTCCTATCCATCTCCGACTGTTTCCATGAGACTTCGGTAACTCCTATGTAGGAGTTATAGGAGTTCGTCCGGAGCTTCGTTAAGGGACCTCGGAGTTGGATAGGAGGGCCCGGAGGAGATTGGAGTTGTCATCTCTAACACCTGGGACCAGATGAACGAATCAGATAAACAGATGAACAAGAAACAAAGTGGACTAACCTCAAGATGGTACGGATGGACTTGGGACACGACTAGGATGCTTGATGGACGTATGGGCAAGCTGAAAAGTAGGATCTACAACCGTAGGAGGCCGCAGGCTCCTACAACGATCAGCCAGGTGTTGAAAACTTTAATAGATTCTGATATGTCTATAGGGGGGTTTCTTCAGAGCTTGGCACCAGACTATAAACATAGCATGCTTAATCCCCTTTTTAAGAATGATTGTGCTGACCTTGACCTTAATAAAATCCCTACACAAGAAATGACCAGTGGAGGAGAATTCACAGTGGACATCACCATCCTCTTCTCTACAGGTAACATATAAAAAGATGATAACATAAAAGCACTTATTGACAGTGGCACCATCAACACCTTCATCGACTGCAAATGGTGCACCAAAAACAAAGTCAACATGATTCCCCTTATACAACAGATTCAAGTATTTAATGCCGATGGTACTCTGGGTAAAGCCAGAAAAGTAACGCATTGTGTGGAATTGGTGATAGCCCTTCAAGACCACCATGAAAAAATCAATGCCTTTGTCATCAAGCTGGGCTCAAATCAAATGATCATTGGTTATGACTGGCTCACATGCCACAACCCCACAATCGACTGAATCAAAAAGAAGATTGATTTCACCTGCTGTACGAAAGACTGCAACAACTATAAGTCCTAGTGGGATAAATATTTTGGCTTTCACCTTTGGGCAATTGAAGCTGGGGTTGCTGAACAGGTCCCAGTGGCCTATCATGATTTCCTTGATGTTTTCTCAGAGTAGGAATCCAATTGCATGCCTTTACAGAAACACTGGAATCACACCATCAATCTCAAGCCTGACTTCATTCCAAGGAAGGGAAGAGTTATCCCACTATCCAACATGGAGTTGGAAGAAGTATGAAGTTTCATTGACAAGGAAGTCAATAAGGGCTATCTGTGACTGAGCAAGTCTCCTCAAACATCCCCAGTATTCTTCATCCCGAAAAAGGATAGTAAAAAATGTCTTGTTATGGATTACCAATATTTAAATGAAGGAACTATTAAAAATGCTTACCCCTTACTGCTAATATCACAGCTCATTGACTGCCTCAAAGGTGCAGACATGTTCACAGCAATGGACCTTCGCTGGGGTTACAACAATGTTCACATCAAAGAAGGTGACAAATGGAAAGCAGTGTTTGTAATGCTGATCAGGGCCTATAAGCCAATGGTCATGTACTTTGGACTCACTAATTCACCTCCCACTTTCCAGAAAATGATGAATGACATCTTTTCCGACCAATATGCTTTCCTTATAATTTATATGGACAACATGATGATATTTACAAAAAAATAACAAAAGAAGAACATAAAGCGCTGGTCCATGAAGTCTTACAACGTCTCTGTGAGAACAACCTATATATCAAACCAGAAAAATGTGCATTCTCCAAAGACAAAGTTGAATTCCTCAGAATGAATATATCCAAAGATGGTGTAGAGATGCAAGAAAAGAAAACACAAGCAATTGCTGATTGGCCAGAACCAACCTGCTTGAAGCAGGTCCAGGCATTCTTGGGACTGTGTAATTATTACAGGAAGTTTATTGATCAATTCACAGAAATAGCACACCCCCTAAACGACCTCACAAAAAAGGATACCCCCTTCCAGTGGGGTAAAACAGAACATGCGACCTTCCTCACACTTAAAAAGAAATTCATGGAAGCACCCCTCCTCACATATCTGGATATCTCGAGGCAAATGCACATCAAAACAGATGCATCAGATATTGCAACTGGAGCAATCCTCTGGCAGGAATGTGAAGATGGGTAATGGCATCCCTGCACCTTCCTGTCCCATCTCTTCAATGCAACCAAGTGAAATTACCCCATCTATGACAAAGAACTGATGGCAGTCATACATGCTCTTGAAGAATGGTGACACTATCTTATTGGATGGGAATGATTCAAGGTCTGGACAGACCATAAAAATCTTGAATACTGGAAGAAGCCACAAACCCTGTCAGATCACCAAACACACTGGCACACCCTACTCCAGGAATTCAATCTCAAATTTGTGTACTGTCCCAGATCCCTCAACTGTGCTGATCCTCTCTCCCACTGTCTAGACCATGGACAGTCAAGAATCTCAATAAGGACATCATGGTACTGCCAGCTGAACTATTTATAAAAAAATGTGATGTTAAAATCTCCTTTTTTACAAAAAATACAAAAAGAATCAAAAAACATAAATAATGTATTTAACTATACTTATGGTACTCAATGGGAGGTATACCTCCATGATTTTACCAGCTGGATTTACATTCCACCTCCTATCTGGGCTGAAATTCTTAAAACATATCATAATGATCCCTTAGGGGGTCATAATAGGCAAGCCTGTACCTATCTTCCAATCAATCACTTCTTTGTTTGGCCTCAAATGAGGAAAGACATTATTATATACATAAACCACTGCTACATGTGCACCCTCATGAAGGATTCATCTAAAGCACCAGCAGGAAAAATCCTACCCCTCCTAATGGTTAGCCATCTGTGAGAAGATGTTTCAATAGACTTCATAACCAGATTACCAGAAGTCAACAAGATCAACTCCATTTGTGTTATCGTCGATTGATTCTCCAAAGAAGTCATTTATGTATCTTGTTCAAAAACTGTCTCCTTTCTAGATTTAGCTAAAATATTTCATGATCATGTATGGTCACAGCATGATATCCCCCATACGATAGTATCAGATCGGGGCCAGCAATTTGTGTCATCTTTCACAATGGAGTTATGTAAATTATTGGGCATAAAGCAGAAGCTTTCCATGGCCTATCATCCCCAAATGGATAGGCAAACAGAGAGGATCAATTGAGAAATGGAGCAGTACCTGTGTGCATATGTGGCCAAGAGACAGGACCAATGGCCTGAATACATCAAACTTGTGCAATTCCACCACAACAACTCACTCACATCCTCCACCAGATCAACTCTGTTTGCCATCACTTGGAACTACTCCCTACAAATGGGTTTTGAGGGTTCCTCAGACAGTCTGGCCAGAAGCTTTCACTCTGACACCAGATGTGCTCACAATGAAGTCTGTGGAGTGCTCGAACAGACCTGAGAATGGATGACATGTCACCAAGAATCTGCTCAGTCTGCTGCTCCAGACTATGCACCTAGTGATCAGGTATGGCTTAGCATGGACAACTTGAAGTTGCCATCCACTGCCTGTAAATTAACTCAGCGATGGCTTGGGCTATATGAAGTAATCTGAACCCTCCCAAATGCAGTTGAATTGCATCTCCCATCATCTTTCAAGATTCACCCAGTCATGAACGTCTCAAAGGTGAAACCCTACTGATCCCCGCTGTCCAGGCAGCTGATCTCTCACCCTGATGCAATTGAGATCTTGGAAGAGGGCAACTCTGAGTATGAGGTTGAGGCAATCATCACCTCCCACTTGAAACATGGGAAACTGGAGTATTGAGTCTGCTGGAAGGGCTATGATGATACCAATGACATGTGGGAACTAGCCTCCCATCTTGATAATGCATGTGATGCAGTGGACACCTTCCATCACACTTTACCTTCAGCCCCTCACACTCTTTGTGGCCTCTCCTTGATGGAGATACACTGTCTCTTCACTATTTATGGCCCTGAAGCTGGTATGCCATTTGCAATGACTCGTCTGGAACTTGAGTCATAGCAAAGGGGGGTAATATTATAAACCATCTTCAGCCCCTTTCCTTTCATCATCACATGACTTATCACATGACTGGGTCCAGACCATGACATCATATGATGTCATGCCTCATGGCTGGCATGCCCCTTTAATCTCTGTCAATCCTGGTGGGAACTCTCTCACGATCATGTACTTTAACTTAGCCATGTATAGTAGTTTATCCCACGGACCCTATAGTCTGTGCACACACCTCCATAGTATATAAACTCAGGTGTTTCAGCTGGTGTCCCTAGCTTTGACCACCTGTTGTCCTCCAGATAATAGTGTGAGCATAAGCCCCCTCCTTCACATCTCTCCTTGCCAGGCTCATAGAAGCCTGTGAAGCTGAGGCCAGTGGTGTGGTCATTAGCAATTTGTAACACAGAGGTGCTGGAGGACTTCTTGGATATGCTTCCGATGCAAGGCAGAGTCAGTGGAGTAGATGAGGATGTTGTTGAGATATATCACTACACTGATGTCCAGCATATCAGTGAAGGTGCTGTTAACAAAATGCTGGAAGGTGGCAGGGGCATTAGTGAGTCTGAATGGCATTACTAACCACTTAAAGGAACTGTAGCACATTTGGAACGAAGTCTTCCACTTATCTCTATTGGCAACATGGACTAGGTGGTACACATGCCAGAGATCAAGCTTTGTATATATTTTTGCTCCCTCAGAGCCTCAAGGAGGTCCAAGGTGTGCAGAAGGGGGTATCAGTCCTTCTTCATAATCTTGTTCAAGCCTTGGAAGTTAACACATAGTTGGAAGGAACTGTCTTTCTTTTGGATGAAGAGGATGGATGTGGCATGAGGAGAGGTGGATTGGCAGATAAAGCTGATCTGGAGGTGTTCATCAAGGAAGTCCTGGAGGGCCCCCTGTTCAGAGGGCAAGATGGAGTAGAGGTGACCAATGGGAGGTTTGGTACCTTTCTCAAGCTCTATTTTAAGGTCAAAAGGCCTGTGTGGAGGCAAGGTGTCAGCTTTGCCCTTACTGAAAACATCCACAAACTTGTGATACTCCAAAGGAACTTTTGAGAGGTCTGGAGTTTCATCAGGCAGAGCGTCAACACACATAGTGCTATGACCACAGAGAGAATGGAGGGAGAGGGCGAAGGGTGTTGATCCTTCAAGCTTGCAGGCCCAGTGAAAGGTGGTAGCATTGATGAAGGAGATTGGAGGGGACTGAAGTCTGGGAGCCAGGGGAGGATCCGAGAGTTCTGGCAAAATTTTGCACAGAGGAGTTGAAGGAGCATTGGAGCTTGCGTCCAATGGGACAGAGGATGATATCAGAGTTGGCAAACCTATGGGGTCAGTTTGGAAAGAGATGCTGTTCATAGCCCAATCAATCAATGGATTGCAATGGATGAGCCAGCAATGTCCAAGAACTATATGACATGAGGGATCCAATGAGGTAACATAGAATGTTTCAGAGGTGGATGTTCCCGAAGCAAAGGACAATTGGAGATCTATAGCAGAGGAAATAGAAAAAGCAGAGGAACCATTGAAGAGATGGAGAGAAAGCATAGGAACAGAGTATGTAGGTGGTTTATGTTTATCTACAAATGTGGAGTCTATAAAACAGTGAGTAGAACTGGAGTCTAGTACATCAGAGATAGGAAAATCAGAAAGAGAAACTATAGAACAGAGGGAATTCAGATCTGAAAGAGAGGACACATTGAGACAGAGTGTTGGAGAAGCACAGTTGTCAGGCTCAACATGACTCCCAACCTGTGCTGTAGGGGAGTTGCACTCTATTTTTTTGCCTCTGAGGAAGCAGAGCAGGAGGCCAGAGCAGGATTGGTCACAGCTGCTTGGGCCTTTGCAGCCCTAAAGGTGCTCTTCAGACATTCTTTTGTGAAGTGTCCTGTGAGGCTGCAGAAGAGGCACAAGCCATGCTTCAGATGACACTGCTGCTCCTCAGGGAGCAGTTTGCTATCCTTGCCCAACTTGGTGGTGTTAAGTCCAGATCCTCTGGACTCATGTCCAGTTGGAGGTCCAAAGATGAGTACATGAAGTTTGTTGGAGGACAAATGGAGGACAGGACAGAGATGGGATATCTAGGAGGACATTGGTGCAGAACTTATGTGTCATGCCCTTGCTGAGGTTCAGTCCTCATATTTCATAGGGAGAGAGGAGGGAGCAGGAGAGCAGGAGGAGGAGACCAAATGAGGGTTAGGAGGAGACTAATGTGATATTCGTACTGAGGTGCAAAGACAGAGTACAGAGGGTTTATATACTAAAGTCTGATCAGAGTTTGGATGGAAGAATGGAGGAACATATGGTAAGGTACCTTGGGTAAAAGGAAAGCATATGGATATGGAGAACATATGTAGGAGGGGGCATATGGTGTGGTGAAGGGTCTATGGTAAGAATAAAGGGTTGAAGGGGAACAAGGGGAATACTAAATATAATAACTATGAAAGTCTGAGAGAAAGGAATGAAGTCTGGGTATGGAGGTATGAAGTCTGGTTATGGAGTATTGGAGACAAAGTGAGGGGTTCAGAGGACGGGGTTCAGAACAGATATGACAGGTGGAGATCAAGTCTGCCTCTGCAGACTTGGTCTTGCTCTTCTTGTTAGCAGACGAGGAAGAGGAGCCTTTGGACTTGTTGTCCTTAGGCTTACCAGAGGTGGAGGTAGAGGTGGCAGTGGATGAGTTGTCCTTGCTGGAGTTGGAAGACTTGGAAGTGAAGTTGGAGTTGCTGGAGTTCGACCCAGAGGCTTTGGTTGCACAGGCAATTTCGTCCTTGTGTTCCCAATACTGGTGGTCAATCTGCTGGGCAAGAGCATGGAGTTCATGGATATCATTGGGTTTGCCTTGAAGAGTGAGCTTGTCCTTGATGTGATCCAGGAGACTGAAGTAGAAGCTCTGTTGGAGCACTCCTTGGCCCCAGTCTCAGACTTGGCTAGTGAGTCAATTCCACTCAATGGTATACTTGGAGATGTGCTGGGTGTCACACATCTGGAGATGCTCAAGCTGAGCTTCAGCATCTGTAACAGGGTCATGAGGCCCAAAATTAGACTGCAACTCATATAGGAACATATGCCAGCTATCCATCCACGCAGGTCAGAGGCCTGGCACTTCAAGTCTGAGGAGATCTGGCTTGAAGTACTTGAGTGTGGTCCCTTTGAGATAGGACTGAGTGAAGGTGACCTTGGTCCAATCCTTGTGGTAGGTTCAGGGATTGGCTTGGAAATGGAGTTCACACTGGATAATAAATGGATGGAGTTTCTTCAGGTCCATCCCATTGAATGGGTTGGGTTCCTGGACCTTAGGCTTGGAACCTTTGGTCTTCTGTCATCAGAGTGCTTGGTGGGTCATCCCCTTGATGGCATCAGTGAGTTAAGTGAAGGGTTCATAGGTGAGTGGAACTTGGTTGCGTTCTTCATTGTTGGAGTTGTCTTCATTGGGGATGTGCTTGGCAGAGGAGCCCTGATTGGAGTCCACATCAGAGGAGCTAGATGAGTTGTTTCTGCCTGAGTTGTTCTTGTTGCCCCTTCTGTGTAAGGCATTGGGATGCCAGGTTGGACTTGGGTGGATTCCTTATCATCCCATTCCAGAGAATCAATCAGAGGAAGTTCAGGACTGAAGGTAAGCAGAAGAGATGTAAGCAGGGACAGAGGTTGTCTGTTACACACCTTGGAAATAGAAGGCACAGTGACCATGGTGCATGTGGAGAAGCTATGAAAGTCTCCAGGGACCCCATGAGAACTGCCAAAGACAGTCTGCAAGATCTGCTCACACTAAGCGGTTCATCTTGTACATGCAGACATAGAAGTTGTTGAAAAGAATGAACCTTGACAAGAGGGAGTACAAATATACTGTTAAGTCTGGGTCCTCTGGACTCAAGTCTGGTTGGAGGTCCGAGAGTTAGTGTATGAAGTTCATTGGAGGACGAATGAAGGTCAGAGTAACAGGAAGGTACCTAGGAGGACTATGGTGCAGGACTTATATATTGCACCCTTACCAAGGTTCTGTCCTTGTATTTCATAGGAGGGAAGGAGGAGAGTGAGGGAGCAAGGGAGAGACCAAATGAGGATCTGGAGGAGACTAATGCAATATTCATACTGAGATACCAAGATGGAATACAGGGGACTTATATACTAAAGTCCAATTAGAGTTTGGATAGAAGAATGGAGGAGCACATGGTAAGATACACTGGGTAAAAGGGAAGCATATGGAGATGAAGAACATATGTAGAGGGAGGCATATGATGTGGTGAAGGGTCTAAGGTGAGAATGAAGGGTCAAGAAAGGAATGAATGGTTGAAGGGGAACAAGGAGAATACTAAATATAGTAACTATGAAAGTCCAAGAGGAAGGAACAAAGTCCAGGTATGGAGGTATGAAGTCTGGGTTACAGAGTATCAGAGGAGGGATGAGGAGGACAGAGGATGGAGTTCAGAGCAGATATGACAGTGGGAATCCAATTGTGAAGGGATCTAAGATGGTCTACATGTGGTAACCTTGAGGCATGTGTCATAGATGATATCAGGGTCTGGACTTATCATGTGACTGGTTATGTGATCAGCCTTGTGGAGGTCACATGACTTAAGAAGCATGAGGATGGAAGGAACATGGTAAAGGAAGGTGTGGGAAATAGTTAGGTGCAAGTGGATTCATAACAAAGACTTTGCCAATGTGGCCTGAAGGCTTATATACATGGTTGGAGTTTAGACTGAGGAGTTCATCCACCACAGCAGATCTCCATAGGTTTGCATCTGAACATTCATAGGCTTCCTTTATTGTGTTTGGAAGTTGGTCCTCTGATGGGGCATTGGCTGCTCCAGCAAACATGCAGTGTTCTAGCTCCTTCTGCAGGCTCACGAAACCTCTGGGCATACCTTCTTCATCTGAGGTGTCCAGAGTTTCAACTTTGTTTGATAGAGTTCCATTCTGCATTGGCAGTCCTTCTCTCCCTTTTCTCATCTAGGGTACATGTCACATCCGTTGAATCCAAGACTCTGTACTTAACTCCGGACAACTCTGGACACCTTTCCTGTGACCTCTGGTGCATTCTCGATGAGTCTGCATCCCTGACACCCCAGACCCCCTGTATTTAGCATTCCTTGTTCTTAGTGTTACACTCCATTCTTCGCTTACGGTACATAGCCATTAGCTTCGCCCCAGTTCACCCTCCGTCCCTATGCTCGCTTAGGAGCACAGCTCCGGTACACTTAGCATCCGCACTCCGAACTATTAGTAAGACCTATGTTCTACTCCCATATATAAAGTCTCCGCACTTGTAGTAGATACTCCAGTTTGAATATCGACTTGGACAGTCTCCCAAACTCACTCTGACCCCCTTGAGTCTCTAAGACTCTCTTCTGAACCATCCTCAGCCTTGTTGCTTGCAACAAGACCAATCTGACTTCTCCCGCCCGTTCCAAAATTACAGGACACCCCCAGAGTTGTGACAAGGGCACACCACATACAGTGAAGCCAAGTCCTGCTTGAACTCCGGAGTTCGAGAGTTACCTCCCGGAGATCCCGGTTCTAACAGTGCACTGGTAATCCCTGTTTTGATCTGTGGGTCAATGTTTCAGATGAAGCAGGTGAAGGAGTTCACAGGGAATAAAGTGGATAGCCCTCTGGAGGCTAGCTTGTTTACAGAGATTAGAGACAGTCAGAACTCCAGTACCAATAGTATATTGCTTAGGGTTACTTCATAGGTTTCTTCTTTTACAATGGAGCAGAGTACAATGCTTCCAATCCTGGTGGCAAGGGTAGTTGATCATTTCCTAGGGCTATTTGGCGTGGGGTTCAGAGAAGAGAGTATGTATAGAACCATGAGCAATGTGGGACCATATGCAAGGTAGCTCTGGAGTCAATGATAATTTTGTCCATTTCGGACTTGGTTGGTTCGGACAACAGGTAGGCCTGAATGTGGTTGATTAGGGACTTGGATATGGACACTTTAGCTATGTTTGCCTGTTCCAAAGCTCTGAAGTTTTGCTCCAGGGGGTCCTCCAATATTTTGCCTTCTCCTTTCCCTTTCTTCTTCCTCCTTTACAAAGTTCCTTTATCCACTCCTGATACACCCAGCAGTCATCAGAGTTGTGTCTGGAGTGTTGGTGGTGGTCACACCAGCATGGGGAACCACTCTGGGGATTGCTCCTTTTGTCGGAGGCTTTATGCATAGTCTTGGAGGACTTTGGAGGGTTCAGGTGGGCTTTTTCAGAGATAACTTTTGTCTCAACAGTATCAAAAGTGAGCTTGCTCTCCTCCACTGTGTTGATGACAGAGGAGGTAAAGGTGCTCCACTCTGAAGTTTTCAGGAGGGAGTTGAGGAGAATGAAGGCGAGAGTCAACTCCAAACTTCATTCCAGCTAGTCAGGTCTCCAATGTCTGGATGGAGGTGATGTGGTCGGAGACAGAGGAGGTGCCATCCCAGGAGGAGTCAAAGAGTTGGCAGTATGAGTAAAAGGCAGAGGCAAGGTTGGATGCTTCATAGTGATTTAGGAGGGCATTGAAGAGCATCTTGGCAGTAGTGTGTACTTGCATCTTAAGTAGGAGTGCATCAGAGATGCGGTCCTGGATTATTCCATGTGTCTTTTCGTCTTGTTCCATCCATTTTTGGATTTCCTCAGAGGAAGGTGCTGGAAATGTGTGGAAGGAGGTCAGAGATCTATCAGTGCCAAGGGTTACACCTAGGACTTTCTCCCAACGGAGTTTTGCCATGATTCAGAGCTTCCATATTTGGAAGTTTAAGGGTCCTGTTAGGACTGGGCAGCTTATGGTATCAGATGTCATTGATTCTGACATGGTGCCAGCTAAGTGATTTAGTGAGGAGTATAGACCCTAGAGGTAGAGTTGTGGAAGCGATCCAGAGTAGGCTAGAGGGTGTGGAAAAAATCCACAGAGGTAGCAAGAGCTACTGTGAGTTGTTCGACAGGTGTCCAGATTGCTAGAGTGTGCTAGCAGGGCTCATAACCTGTTAAGAATCTAAGTAAAAGGGCAGTGATTACCCACTCAGCCGCTGCCCAAGAAGTAGCAGGAACAACTATATTCACCTAAGTAAAAGGGCAGTGATTGCCCACTACACTAATTAGCAATAGTGATAAGGTAAAGTAAAACCAGTACTCACCTCAGCCACTGCCCAAGGAGTAGCAGGAATGACTGAGGAGAGCCCAGGAGTGAAAGGGAATATATATATAAGGTAGGTGAAGATGTGAGTATGAAGTCTGATCAACTCCAAAGCAAAACAAGCAATCTCCATAAGGAAATAGTGAAAGGGAAGAAGAAATGGCATGAAGTTATGGAATGGGAATGAAGCGAAGATACATAGGGTAAAGGAATGATATAAGAAATGCATACTGACATGTCATTGGACATAAGTCCAGCCTTCCTATCCATCTCCAACTGCTTCTATAAGACATTGGTAACTCCTATATAGGAATTATAGGAGTTCATCCAGAACTTTGTTAAGGAACCTCGGAGTTGGACAGGAAGGCCCAGAGGAGATCAGAGTTGTCATCTCTAACAGGTAGAAGCTGAGAAAACCAAGGAAGTCATGAAGCACCTTTCAGGTCATGGGGATGAGCCAGTCTTTAATGGCTTGGACCTTCTTTGGCTCCTTTCACTTGGTTTTGGGACACAATGATCCCAAGAAATTTGGTTTCTTGTACCTTGAACTCACATTTGTTGTGTTAGAGGTAAAGATGCTCCTTTTGGAGGATGGTGAGGACTTTTTTAATGACTTTTCGATGTTCCTTGAGGGTCTCAGTGAAGATTATAATATCATCAATATATATGACTACTACCCCTCTATTGATGAGATTGTGGAAGAGGGAGTTCATCATTGTTTGGAACATGGTGGGCAAGTTGGTGAGCCTGAAGAACATGATAAGGGGTTTGAAGAGGCCTCTATTGGTGTGGAAGGCCACTTTCCACTCATCTCTGTTATATCATAATATGGTGACCTAATTATTTTTCACTTTCCCTTCTCACACTTTCAGTCATATGACTGGTCGCATGACTTGGGTCTAGACCTATGATATCATACCCCATGGCTACTGCCCCCTTTTAATCTCTGCAACATTTCACAGAACCTTCCCACACTCATGGGATATCACATCCTATTATAGTAGTAGTTCACACCTTATCTATACACACATGTAACACATGGCATGGTCTGTGCACAGTAGCTACACATATATAAGAGATGCACCCATTGCTGGTATCCCCAGCTTTGGCCACTTGTGTCTTGGGTTAAAACCTTGACTGATAAGTGCACTCCATGGCTCTCATCCTTTTGTGAGATCTTATGGCAGACCTTTAGTTGCTCAGCTTCAGTGTTCTTGCTCCCACGTAACACTTGGCCAAAGCTTCATACCATAACCTGAGTACATGACCAGCCCGACATTCAGGGCTTACCATTTACAGGAAACCAAGAGTACATGAGTTTTTATCTGCCTCAGAAGAATCAAGAAAGAAAGCAAATCCACATGTTGTGATTGCTGGGCCCAGGCATAAGGAACATTGCATAGTAGCACCATGTGAAGGGCCAGGGCATATCACCCATATCTAATTGCATACATGCTCATCTGGCATATTAAATTTGCTACTTGCCCATAGTGCACTAGGGCATCACCTCTGTGATTTGAGGTGACCAGATTCATAGAACACCTGTGATGTCCATTGTCAGTGTACAATACACATACAAAACCACTTGTTATCAGGCATCTACATCCACAGGCTCTTCATCTGTTAAATCAAATTGTTGAAGAAGACCAACCACCGCGAATCCCTTCCCCGCACTATTATTCAACCCTCACCCCACAAGCATGCCTAGAGGCTCATTGAAAGATACAAGTCAGTAAGCACAGTCAAACTGTTTGCACCTGGATCCCCAAGTTTTGAAGGGCTCTACTCCGCCTTTCCCAAATTAGAATAGCTAGTATCACAACTGGCCCTGAGTCCAACTCCTCTTCCCTGCAAAACCCACCACACCCAAGAACCTGAATCCCACCCCAAGATGTCCTTGTCATCTCTCTCTAATGACAAGCTGAAGGTGCTCCTCCAAGCCCTTCTCCGAGAAAAGACCAACTCACAGTTGGCAATTACTAAGAAGGTTGCAGACCCTGGAAAATGGGATGGTGATAGAAAGACCTTCCAGAACTGGCTAACCAGAATCAAAGTATGGGTGTCCCTCCAAAAATGGGACTCAAGGAAACTCTGTGTCATGGCAGTACTCTCATGACTAGAAGGTGCTGTGGTGTCCTTCACAAGGCTCTAACTTAAGGAGTATGTTGAGGAAGAAGAAAAGGATGTCCTTGGACAGGATGGTAAGTCCCTCAGATATTCCAGAGGCAATGATCAAGGACCACTTTCAAATCAATGTTCTTGCTCACAAGTTATTCAAGGCACTCACCACCTTAAAGCAGAATGGAGCTGCTATAGATATGTTCCTCCAGAAGTTCAAGGTTCTCTTCCGAGAATCTCAAATTGAAAACAGCCATGGAGCTGAAATTCTCAAATGGGCTGTGGACGCCTGGATTTATATGCAAGTCCATCTACAACCTTATTGAGGTCTACCACAAGGTCAGCTGATCCTTTGAGTCCACTGCTGTGAAGCATGGATTCCAACCATAGAGGCAGTGGGGGCCTCAATGATATGCCCCACCTAACAGTCCACTGCCTAACCAGCAGTTTACGCAATATGGAACCCAACCCAGGCATAGTACGTCCATGCAAATCGATGCTGTTATGGGACAGCCCCAAAACCCATCCATCATGTGCTACAACTGTGGTGAGGCAGGCCACATACAAAGATACTGCCAGAAATGCAGAAACCATGAGATCCACAACAAGGAAGGGGTTAGCCGAACCCCAAGAACCTTCGGCAAGTCTGGACCCTCGGGTCCAACAGTTACTATACCGAAGCATGGGTGGAGGCCCCACAGGAACAGCAACCTCCTGTGCCACAAGCACAAACAGCTGTGCAGTCAGCTACAACAAGCTGCCAAGATTACATGTCTGATGAGGCTCATGTCTATTGGGCAGATGTTTTTGAATCAGAAGTCAAGGTAAAAGCATCTGAGGCTTTAAAAGAAAGCTGCTGACTGGGAATAGGGTACCAGTTGGCAATAATTTATTCACTGCAAGATTAAAAGCAGAAAAACAAAATAAAAAATTAGAAAATCTCCTAAACATCAAAAAAATAGTTACTGAGCATTTGGACGCCTTGACTAGGGATGATAGTAACACTTTAGTTAGATCTGGTTTTGAGCCAATGGATTCAGTCTCATGTACTTCTACCTATGTAAGTCCCCCAGAGGTCCTCAGACACACTGGTAGGAAAGCAGTAAGTGTAGATGACTTGTTGACCATGCTCATGGGTGAACTGATTAGCCCCATAGCTGGCACTGAGCCTGTACACTGAGCAACAAAAGCGTTGCAATGTTTGATACATTTGCATTGTGCATGAAATACAAAGCTAGGGCATGGGAATATTGCTTAGCATTAGTGAGACAAAATATAGTAGGCACTCCTGGCTTGCTATCAATTCTTGGGTCATGTGATTTGGTTCAGATGGTACAAAGATATGGCCATTTTAAGTTGGTTATGTCATTGCAACAGTTTTGTTGCTGATATCAAGGGTATCATAAACTAGTATAAAGTATAGCCTCCTTTGGCCTTGATCACCTCCTGAACCCTTCTGGGCATGCTTTCAATCAACCTTTGACACTCTGCAACCTCTGTCTTCTCCCACTCCACTTGAACTCTCTCCCAAAGTTCAGTTATCCCCTTTGCTGACTTTGGATACTCTGCCAGTCTTCTTTTAAGAAGAAACCACAGATACTCTATGGGATTAAGGTCTGGAGACTGAGCTGGCCATACCATCACCTCAAACCCATGCTCAGCAAACCACTTCTTGGCCCTTTTGCTGGTATATTTGGGGTCATTATCCTGTTGAAAGATAATCTCATCTGGGGTTTTGCCATAGTGCTCCAGGGTTTTCTGGAGTTCATCCTCCATAATCTGTAGATAAAGGTCAGTATCCATCCTACCATCAATCTTGAATGCCATCCCAACCCCTTTCCATGTCATACAACCCCATATCATCAGAGAACCTCCCCCAAACTTCACTATTCCTTGTATCAGCCTATCACTTAGGCCCTCTCCTGCCTTTTTCCATGCCCACCTCTTCCCATCTGACCCAATGCAATTGATCTTGGTCTCATCTGACCATATAACCTGCTTCCAATCCTCCACAGTCCAGTGCTGA
>JBBPKT010000668.1:0-15445 GCA_038089395.1 Pulveroboletus frians | reverse complement strand
CGTGAGGAAGGCGAATAAAAATGCGAGGGAAGAACATAAGAAGGATTAATCGATAAGGTAGGTTGTTGATACTGATACTGAGGCGGTTGTTGTCGTGACTGGGCTGACTGCGTTGCGGATCCAACCTGGGAAGGTTGTGAATATGGTCGGGCGGTCTCCGTATCACTCATCGTCGTCAATGCAGGGCTATCAGACAGGCGTTAGTCGTCACGGACTCAAGACAATGGCCCGCTTACTCGATCATGAGTTGGGGCTGAGGGGGTGGAGCGGGCGGAGGAGACGCCATCTGCTGTTGTGACGTCGAGGGTTGTGATAGCGACGACGTGGTTGCACCATTGAGTGTCGAATAACTTGAGAGGGGGAGAGGTGCTGAAGAGTTCGGCCAAGCCATCGAACCGTATGTCATGGCATTGTACGGGGCGGGGACGGTGGAGATGTAGAAACTTTGATATGGGTGCGCATAATACGGCTGAGGTGGCGGTGATATGGAGTTGGACGTGGATGGCCCTGTTGGGTGCGAGGCTCGATGCAAATGCGATGGGGCAAGCAAGAAGTGCTTACCCGGTATATCGCCTAATCCAAAGTCGTTCAGATCCAGGCTTGGCTGCGCAGCAGCTGACCCAGCCGGACTGGCGTTTGGCGCTGAGCGGTCTTTCCAGTCGTCGTTTGAGGGCGATGCGCGGTCAACATGAGCGTGCTGGGCGTCGGGGACATTCTGCGGCCATGGACCTGGCACATTCGGGTACATGCCATCCATCTGGACAGATTGTTCTCTTTTTTCTGCCGTCCCTTGGTTCTCAAGCGTTTTTGGGCAACACTAAACGGCTTATTTCTGTGCAAACGAGACGCGGAAAAAGGAGAAACGCAGACGGTATACAAGCCTTTTCACCTTTCGCGGGGCGCTCAGCAGGTCGCCACGCTCAACCGCCTGCGAGTTCTGTCTCTGTGATGGTGCTGAGGATTAAGGCGCACTGACCAGCCAAGGGAGCAAATATTTCGCCATCGTTTATATCTCCGCTTCAAGCGCCCTCTCAAATCCGTCGCGGCATGACGGCTACGGGTTGCAGCTCCCACCGGAAGCGATGCGCAGGAGCCTTTCTGAAGCGATCGTCCAACGTCCCGTCGTCTGCAAGCCAAAGGATGTCAACGCGCCATGCCCTGGCTGCGACGGGCGAGGCCGGAACCAGATGCGCGTGATCCCATGCGGTCCAGGTCTCGACGGGGAACTCTATCCTAACGTTGGCCACTGTGCGATAAACGGTAAGGACTGACTGCATGTCATCCGCTCTCTCGAGTCTTTACAAATTTCCTTATTACAGGTAATGACCATCGCCATCGCTTTGGTCACGAAGGACACTCATGTGCGCCGGCCGATAATTGGTAGCAAAAGCAATGCTTACCTGATAGTTAGTTGGGTTTCAATGCAAGGGAACCCAATAGGCATCAACAAACAAAAGCGTATAATTGCAGCTATCAACAACACTAGTCGATTTTCACACTACCAAGTCCTTCCTTGTTTCCCTCTCCCGGACTACTCTAAACGCGTCTCCACGCTTCCCTTTGACCATGTCCCCAAAAACTTCCAAGGAACAGCCCTCAGACACGGACACGACGAGAACTGAGGTCAGTGTGCGCGTCCTAGACCTGACAGCTTATCTGAATCCTTCCATCTGCCTGCAGTTCATCTCCAAACTGTCCACCGCTGCTGATGCGCTGCGCCAGTTTGGCAATTTTGCAGATGCGCTCGGCAGAGTGGTTTCCAAAGTGCCTCTTGATGATCCTGAGGTCGTCGAGGCCTTGCAGGCTGCCATAGACGCGATACCTGCCCCGTCGAGGAAACGCAAACTCACCGTCTTTGGTGGGGCGGACGACGGCGGTAAACGAAAAAAGCGAGAGAAAAAACCCAAGGACCCTAATGCTCCCAAGGCACCTCCCTCTGCGTACATCCTGTTCCAGAACGATATTCGAAACGCTGTTCGCCGCGCGAACCCGGACATCCAGTATAGGGAACTTATGGGTCTTATCTCTCAGCAATGGAACGGCCTTACTGCAGAGAAGAAACAGGTAATTGTGCAAGAGCTCTTTTTTTTTTTTTTGGCTATCGACCCCTCATGTGTCTGTAACAGCCTTACTTTGACAGAGTGAGTGCCGCCAAGGTGACTCACGAGGAGGAATTGGCCAAATACAATGCATCGCACCTGAACCATGTCCCATCAGAGGGGACCTCCAAGACGGCAAAGAAAGAGGTCGAGGCCCCTGCGAAGCTCGAGAAGAAGGCAGGTTCGGTAAGTTATTTATCAGCGTTACGTATCCAGGTTCCAAAGAACAATAATAGAAACCCGCGAAGCCTGCACCTAAATCAGCGGAAACTGTCCCGTCATCAGATAATGAACAGTTCGAAGCGGTTTCTGATGATGAATCGATTGGAGATGAGAAAGAAGTCGAGGACAAGGCATCCGACGACGACAGTTCGGAGGAGTCGGACGAAGAGCCCACTCCTCCACCCGCGAAAAAGGCGAAAAAGGCTGATAAGAGGAAGTAAAGACAGAAGACAAGGATCGGTGTTTTGTTGATGCCACGTCATTCATCGCTGCTTGTCTTGGTTCCCTGTTGATGCTTGACGTTTCGCTGCTACCATACGTGTTTTTTGTCGATGTTTCCTTAGGATACGATTCGCTGCCCACACAGCCGTGCCAGCTCATTGGACACGCCAGTTTGTCTGCGGACTGCCTTGACAGTGCACGGGCCGCTTGTAAATTCAACGCTGTGCAAACGACAGCAAAGCGATGTCCACAAGACCCAAATTAGGTGCACTGCTTCAGCGCACCCAATCTATAAAACCCGCACCATCCTCTCACACTAGTCCCCGTTTCCTCTTTACCGCCAGCATGGCCTCTCCCCCTCCCAACCCAGATAGAAGGGAGCTTCCCTATGGCTGGACACAGCAGTACAATTGGGAGTCTGTATCTTCTGTCATCTTACTCCCGATGAGTGCTGATTGATAAACTCGCTGTGCAGGTACAGGCAGTGGTACGCTACCTGTGGATGCGATTATTGAATACTCATCCCCCCGTTTAGGTTCTACGTGAACACACGTGAACAACCTCCCCGCTCATCCTGGGAACATCCCCTTGGCCCCATGCGGAACTTTGAACCTCCGCTTGGTGGTCCCCCTGATCGTTCCTATAATCGCTCCCCGTACGGAGGCCCCCCACCGCAAGGATACGGAGCGCCTCCTCCTCAGGGCTATTACAACGCACCAACAGGTGGATACGTTGGTGGCTCAGCCTATGGCCCACCCGGTTACCCCCAGCAAGGATCTGGTTACCCCCAGCAACAAGTTGTCTATGTCGAAGAAGAACGCAAGCGCAAGAATGGACCTGGTATGGGAACAGCACTTTTGGCAGGTTCGCGGACGCAGTACTTGGATGTAATCGAGGCTAACATCGGAACGTAGGTGGTGCAGGTCTGGTCGGCGGGGCCCTCTTGATGGATGCTTTTGAGGATCACAACGAATATGAAAGGGAACAGGGCTTCGACCAAGGTCTGTACTGAGTTTGTACACTGTCTGATTCCTGAATTTTGCTTGGCAGGTTATCAAGATGGTTATGATGATGGCGCTGGCGGCTGGTAATTCACTGTGACCAAACTGCAGCGTGGTTGATGAATTTTGTGGCCACTCAAGTTTAATTCGCTTCCATCCTCTTCCAGTACCCATTGGGTTTGTAGAAACACGTGTACATATTCGAGTCTGTTCAAGAATTGTGCCCGATCGCGGGCTATTCCGTTTTGCTTGCGAACCCGGCCGCACTCGCAAGTACTGTGCTTGAAGCTCTGCCTCGAGTCTTGCGCACTACGAGTAGTTTGGCTCTCGTGGCACACCGGCTGACATACTTCAACGTACCAGCTCAACTGTGAGTGGTCATACATGCTCGTCCCTACATTATGTGCACATAGTTCCAACGCGCGCACATTTGGAACAATGGGCATCTTGCATCTTGACGTCTATGCAGGTTATTTGACTATGGACAGCGACGGCTTGCAGAATGCCGATGGTGAGCGGTTTATCCGATCTGCAGTATATCAGCCCCGCTAGGAAGTGTAGCGATCATGTCTCCTACCATTAGGCTACAGCATCGGCATAACACAGGTCGTTCTTGCGCGTCTTTGGATGATGCTTCGTTTGTGCAATTAACTCCCGCAGACATCCAACGTGCCATCCGAGTGTCGAGCTTGGCCCTCCAAGGTTTCACGCTATCAGGGTATTCTTCGTCTTTGTTCTTTTTCAAAGCTTTCGCCTTCTAATATTGCCCCATGCGACAGTACGGTCCTTCCATAAAACAGGGTGGTGCGTGATATGTATATGATAGGTGCTTATGCGGGTACTAGTCGTTCAATATAGAATCCCCCTTGCCAGTGTCCACGTTCTGCTTCGATCTCTGGAAAAACTCCTCGGGACCTGTGATTTCTTGAAGTGCAGCGGGCCCGGCTTCGCAAGCTCTGATCATGTTGTCCGATGCACCGGCGATTAGTTTTTTGTTTACAGCCATGTCCTGTGTCGCATGAAAGACGGGGTCTGCAACAAGGATGAGCGAGATCGCGATGATAGAGAACCCATCCGCCCGCTACTGCAGGAGGTGGGGAGATACTTTCTCGTTGGCCATTGAGGCAACAGTCGGTAATTCCCTGTTCGTCCCCGGTGACCGCCTCCCTTTGAAGCACACGAGCGACTCTCTAATTTACTTGACAAGATCGCGCCTGACATCCGGCCTGTTGTAGCACTAGTCAATCACAAACAGCTTCCTTGCATTCGCTGGTCGACGAGCGGTCCAGCAGCGTTTGACGATCCAGCAAGGTGATACTCCGGCATCCACCGGAGAGTACCCTGTCACAAGCGTGTCCAACATTCTCACACTCTATTTGACATAGCCTCGCACTTTATATACGCGAGAAAAGACATTTTCTTCCAAGTACCCGGCGCCCATCTGATTCTTCGTTGTCTGATCCACCAAGCGCTGTCTCAGTTGACTTTAAATGGTGCGATCAGCCACTCTTCATCCGACTTCACCTTCAGGTGGAGTTCCGCATGGTGGACCTTCCATAACGCCTCTTTTGCCCTTGAATTCTCGCGCTCGCTCAGTATGATCTTCTGATTTCCGGGGCAGTCAGTCCACGAGGACCTCGTGCGATCCCCTTGCAATCCGCAAAAAGTACGAATGGCTTCTTGCCCCAGTCAATCATCGCGATCCGCCGCAAAGCAAGGTAGGCAGCTATCCCAACCCTTGACCGTTTCCCTTACGGCAGCGGCCCCAGACACGGTCAGTCATGCGTGGTATGATTCTCGACCTCTTGTTAATGCGGCCGAGGTCAATGATATCATCGATAAGTGCTCTCATGTGTTCAACGTCTGATATATTGGGGGGGGCCTCGTTGGATACCCACAGTCTCGCATATGAAAATGTATTATCTGGCATACCAGATATTCTTGGAAACTAGCTCAGAGACCAGGGGAGCATTTCTGTCACTCCTGCTTCTCACCTTTGGGGTGCTTATACTTGGCCCGAGAGGTTCTGTGAACCAGGAACCGTGTAGACCCGTAGCGGAGCGCTTAATTCAAGAAACATAGGCGAGGGTCGGATACGGAATCCAAGGATTGGACTCAGGTTCGTCGTATGAAACCTGACAAGGATACATAGGACTGACCTGAGCCACGGTCCCCGCCAGTCGCTACAGCATCTTGTCCTCGCAACGGTCGCAATGGTCGATTCTATTTCCACACAATAGGCTTCTGACAGAGCTCTTCTGTAATCCGGGGATGAATCCACTTTGAGCTACTTTGGCGAGACGGTTGTGCCTTCCGTTAGGACACCGGTTCAGACTGACCTTGCATTGTTTTTGTGCTATGGCGTCGCTCGCCCCCATGGTGTCTATGACCGCCTTCCCACAGCCCATCCTTCGGGACGCGACAGGCCTGTCGCATGAAAATTTGGACCCCATTTAAGCGTGAAGGTTAAGTTTTACTTCTGCCTCCATTAGCCGTGTTATGAATTTTCACATATGCCGCAGATGTCAGACTCATGCTCCCAGAATAGTGTCAGAGATCAGTTTGCAATCAGTCCCGGTTATAAGATACCAGCTGTCTCCTCTAATGATCCGGCCAGAGAATTTGTTCGTGACACACTTCTAGTACTGTAGGTGCTTCTATAAGCAGCGTTGGAGTTTCAAAGTATTTGATGTAACATTAACCAGTAATGATTTCCAAACACTATGCGGCGCACTTCCAGATGGTTGGGCTGTAAAAACGTTTCCAAACATCGTGTGTCAAACGCCGCCTTGCGTGTGTTCTCCATAGAAACCACTCCGTACGGACTTCCGTCCCATGGACCACCCACAGATGGTAGTGACCGCATGGCCAAGATTATCGACCTTTCCCAGGGTCCTCCATGCTGAATCCCTTCAACAAACGTCAAGTAGTACTGATGGGCAGCGGGGCCGAGGGCTTTGGGGCACACGCGAGTGATTTTTTCGGTGACAATCGATAAACCACAGCGGTCCTGAATTTGCCGCTTCGGAATGACACGAAGCAGTTTGTTCATCGATTACCCATCTCTGCGCTAAGATTACCCACCATGATTGTCTGGATACGACCACATGGATGAAGCCATCGTGCGAGAGAGGTGTTTACACGTCGCAAGAGGTGATTGATGAAGAGATCGGGCCATCGAGGTCCGCACAGCCAAATGTCAAAAATTGCCTTGCCTCGCGGCTGGGCTATCAACTAATGCGTCCGTAGATCGTTGTGAGTGTCAACGTTCCCTCGCGGGCCGGCGAAATGACAGCGCACGCACAGGATACACTCCCAAGTGTGACCACTTTTTTTGCGCGAATGCGTCTCAAAGCTCGGGCAGGTGAGCGTGCTTTCGATCCCTGGCAATAAACTCATCAAAGCATGTATTCTTGGCCCGCGGATCGACGAGAGGCCCTTGTTCAGGAATCTTCGAGGCGAGCGTTGTAACCGCCGCAGTCCATGCTATTATTGTAGGTACGGACAAGTCTCCGAGGTGAGCGTACTGTCGGATGGTAATTATATTGGCCCGCGGGGTGATGCCTGATCAATGCTTATATTATTAGTTATGACCGAGGATTGCGTTCCTTCTGGTAGACCCATGTCTTTTGCGGGCACGTGCCAAAGGGCTGCGCCTGGCCAGCTGAAAAGCGGAACACCCTAATAAGGGTTCGCGCTTGTGGCACAAAGGGTGGCTGACCACGTGACACTACCAAATCCGTGTAGTTTTCCTGCGCCACTAATTGTGCCATCGGCTGGACGCGTCTAGAAAGTTTTCCCTTCGCGACGCTCTTGTCTCGCAGGTCTCATTCCGTGTAGTGCCCACTACCTCGTCATGGTGCGTACCAGAAGTCATGGCCGCAATTCGACAACACCCGCCACGACGACGACGAGCGCTTCGATAACCCCCCTCAGTATCTCACACTCAGCGGAATCCGAAACCCCTAACACGTCTGAGCCAGAGCTAGCCTCGGTGAAGAAAACGAGTATTCTCACCAGGAGCGCTCGAAAACGCGCAGCCGAAGATGAGGTGGACGCTGGCATTGCTTCCAAGCGAAGAGCCGTTGCAGATGCTGTGGTCGCCAGGGTACCGCGCGCACGGACTTTGAAGGCAAAGGCAAGAGCACTTTCGTCTTTAACATTGTCACTGAGTCAACCAACTGGTGTAGACCGAATACACCCCCGCGCCAAATAACAAGGGCAAGGAGAAGGGGAAGGCGAGGATCGTTGATACGCCCGAGCCTGATGACATCGAACCAATGTCCGAAGACGAACTGCAAAGTGATGAGATATATGAGGAATCCGACGAGAGTGGTCCCGACTACGAAGTGGTTTCTGACTCGGAAGGAGAAGACCTCATGCTTACTGCGGCCATTGAAGCATCCCACAGGACTGCTCGTAGCGAGGCTCAACTAAGGTCGGGTGCCGGTCCATCAACCTCTAGGCCACCAACCACGGGTCGTTCCACCACCCGTAGGAATAAAATTATGGAGAGCGACGAGGATCTCTACGCCGCTGAGTCTGCTGAGTCTGCTGAAGACCTAGAGCTATCTACGCAGGAGAGTTCTGACGAAGAGCCTCTGTCAAAAACGAAAGGAAAAGGAAAGGGAAAGAAAAAAGCAAAAGCAAAAGCAAAGCCTAAGAAAGGGACGCCCGAAATTTCTACAGAAATCCCTTGGTGGCAGGAAAAGATGCGACAACGCCGTCTCGCGCGGCTCGAACGAAAGGAAATCAAGATGGAAGAACGTCGGTTATCCGAAAAGCTTGGCCGCAGGTTAACTTGGGTATGTCCCGGCCCAAGTATCAGATGGTGTGGTCTATTTAAAGTATATCCCAGTCGGAAAAGAACAGTCTGGCATTGCAGAGACACCATCCGGAGCTTAAGGATGTGTGGGGTGATCTCGAAGAACAGGTCCCTGTAATCGTTCCCCAGAAAGCTGAGCAACCTTCTGGGTTGAAAGTTGCGCTCTTGCCATTCCAGAAGGAGTCCCTTTGGTGGATGCGAAAGCAAGAAAGTGGCATTTGGCACGGTGGCATGTTAGCGGTAAGCGTCTATCACATCCTCGTTCTGCAAAGAATTGAAGCTTTTGGTGTTCAAGGATGAAATGGGGTAAGAAATCAGATCTTTCTGTTTAGACCACTCAAATCTTTGCTTCACATAGTATGGGAAAGACTATTCAAATGATTTCACTCTTCGTGTCCGATTTGAAGAGGCCCAACCTTGTCATTGCGTGGGTATCTTTATTTCATGTATTCGTGTTCCTTGACAGCAACACTCCTAGACCGACTGTCGCGATTATGCAATGGCGCAACGAGATTAATGCCCATACAGAGGGTATGAGTGTTCTTGTTTGGCATGGTGCTTCGCGCATCGTCGATATCCGAGAACTCGAACAAAATGATGTCGTATGTCACCTTCACATTGCGGTGTGGCTTAGCCAGTGCTGACCATGACCAGGTCCTGACCAGTTATGCTGTAGTAGAAAGCTGCTTTAGAAAGCAAGAAAGCGGTTTCAAGCGCAAAGGACACATCGTCAAAGAGGCTTCCCCCCTTCACCAGATCAAGTGGAACCGGATTGTTGTATGTTTTATGTTTGGTCGTTGTCGGATCGGCACTAATTTCTCTTGCATATATTGCGGGGTCCAGCTCGATGAAGCCCATAACATCAAGGAACGCTCTACTAACACTGCCAAAGCTTGCTTTGAATTGGAGAGTGACCATAAGTGGTGTCTGTCAGGCACTCCGCTACAGAACCGTGTTGGGGAGCTCTATAGCTTGATTCGTTTCTTGGGAGGTGATCCCTTCGCTTTCTACTTCTGTAAGCCATCTCCTCGTGACCCTCTTATATCTCACCAATTTATCTCACAGGCAAAAAATGCAGCTGTAAATCACTTCATTGGAAGTTTACGGATAAAAAGAGCTGCGATCGTATGTGTCTTGTATTCATCACTCGAACACCGTTGCACCTAACACTTTTCAGAGTGCGGACACAACCCCATGCAACATGTAAGATCCTGTCTCTCCGGTGATACGTCCTGTTTGACTTTCTCATTTCCCAGACGTGTTTCTGGAATACTGAAATTTTGACACCTATCCAAAAAAGCGGCATGGTAGGGCCCGGTAAGACGGCTTTCAAGAAGCTGAAGGTCCTTTTGGACCGTATGATGCTCAGACGAACAAAGGTACGTTTGTATGACGCCTTTTGTTTGACTCGTAACATGTTATTGTTTAGATTCAACGTGCAGATGACCTTGGGCTTCCTCCGCGAACAGTTGTTGTTCGGAGGGATTACTTCAGCCCGGAAGAGAAAGAGTTGTATCTCTCACTGTTTTCTGACGCTAAGCGTCAGTTCAGCACCTACGTCGATTCGGGTACCGTCCTGAATAGTGAAGTTGCCTCCTTTCCTTAATATTATACCAACTCACAATTTTGAGCAGATTATTCCAATATCTTTAGTTTGTGTGTATAAGTTTCCTGGGTTTGTCTTGGTGACTAAACGACCTATTATCAGACTCACTCGTATGCGCCAAATGGCTTGCCACCCAGACCTCGTCCTCCGTAGCAGAAGCAGCAACAACACATTCTTTACCAGCGAGGAGCTTAGCGAGGCCACTGTCTGTAGGCTCTGCAACGACATCGCTGAGGATGCTATTAAGTCCAAGTGCCATCACATTTTCGACCGCGAGTGTATGAAGCAATACCTGAGCACTATTGGGGACATCAATGTATGTCTTTCGTCAGTTTGCTTCCAAACTGTCTTGATAACATCTGGTCCTTCCCAGCCTGAATGCCCCGTTTGTCACCTTCCGTTGACCATTGACCTAGAAGGGCCAGCACTTGAATTAGACTCGACCTTGCCTACTGCGAAGCAAGGTATTATCGGTCGGCTCAACCTAGATACCTGGCGCTCGTCTTCAAAGATTGAAGCTCTCATTGAAGAGTTATCCAACCTTCGGGCGCAGGATGCCACTATAAAAAGCATTGTGTTCAGCCAATTTGTTAACTTTTTAGATTTGATCGCATTCAGGTTACAAAAGGCTGGATTCCAGGTCTGTGTTGTTATCGCCCGCGTTCGCAAGTACTCACTGTTTTCTAGATATGTCGACTTGAGGGAACAATGACACCTCAAGCTCGTGACGCCACTATCCAGCACTTCAGTATGCTAGAATGTTTCCTTGGCCCATTTGCACTTGCTGACACGTTCTTTAGTGACCAATGTTCATGTGACGGTTTTCTTGGTGTCCCTGAAAGCTGGTGGTGTTGCGCTCAACTTGACGGAAGCTTCGCGTGTCTATCTCATGGACAGTTGGTGGAATCCCGCCGTCGAATACCGTAAGGATCCCCTGTCTCCGTGTGAGTGAGTTGCGCGTGTGCTCATCATTCCACAGAGGCCATGGACCGCATCCATCGGCTTGGTCAGCATCGACCTATCCAAGCTGTCAAACTTGTCATAGAAAATAGTATAGAAAGCCGTATAATTCAAGTGCGTGGTCAGCTCTTGGATTTGACGGGTGTAACAAAGCGTCTTTCTAGCTTCAAGAGAAGAAGTCTGCTATGGTAAATGCGACACTGTCTGCCGACGAATCGGTGGGTGTCTCCATTTCTGCGTATTGTCTTGTCGCTAAAGTAGAGTGTTTGTGACAGGCTATGGGCCGCTTGACCCCCGAGGATGTGCGTATGATGTCCCTATTATGACGAGTTGCGTTGGCTCATCCACTGAATATCTAGCTCGGATTCTTGTTCAGGGTAATTTCTGTTGCATCTTCTCCCTCCCTTGGCTAAACTCCTGTTTTCAGCTCTAGCTGACGTGAATGCTGGGTCACATAAATATGTAGACGAAATGTGCCACCTTCGTTCGACGACTACTGTAATTCGCTGTATGTTGACCATGTCATTTGTCTGGTATTTGGGACCCGAAATGGGATTCAACTTTGTAAACATTCGGGACTAGATCGGACATGAGCGGGCAGCGTCTTGGAATCCGAAACGAACTTGGCCATAATCCGAATGTCACCCAGGGATACAAAGGCGTTTACTTTGGATGAAGTTGCGCAGGTAGGAGGCTGTTCTCGAGTTCGCCCGGTATTTTGGACCGATTCACAGCTCGAAACGTAGAACAATAAGCAAGGCTCCCTGGCAAGGCTACTCAGTCGGCTCCAAGCACAATCTGTTACTCACATCTTTCTTCACAGTGGATAGTCATCGATGCCAAAGTCTACGACCTCACTCGGTTCGCAGACCTCCATCCTGGAGGTGCCAACGTTCTCTTTGCCCCCGGCGTCGGTAAGTCACTACATGTCTCAAGTCTGAGCGACTCACTGCGACACCATATTCACGACCAGCCGGCAAGGACGCCACCGACATCTTCTTCGGTCTCCACCGTCACGAAGTCCTCCTACGTCCGCAATATGCGCGTCTCCAAATCGGCACCGTAAGTGGCCAAGCGGAACGAATCAAGGCCCCTGCTCCTGGTGCTATCTCCCTCATCCCCTATGCCGAGCCAACCTGGCTTAGTCCCGGATTCCATAGCCCATACTACAACGACGGCCACCGGCGGTTCCACAAAGTCGTCCGAACCTTCTTCGTGGAAGAGGTTTACCCCGAAGCCGTTCGGTGCGAAGAGAATGGAAAACGAATCTCGCAGGAGCTCGTCGACAAGCTCAGGTGAGTCGTCCGGCTCCGGCTCCGGCAGCCTAGGACCCGATTGGCGCTGATCATTCCACTGACGACGTGCAACCCGATTGGCAGTGCGATGAACTTTTTGGCGATGCGTCTTGGTCCGGGGAAACATCTCCAGGGGCGCTCCCTCATGGGCGGCGTCGTCAAACCGGAGGAGTATGACCATTTTTACGAGGTGCACTGTCCCGTGGGTCAGCATTGCGTGTCGCTCACGTTCGACTTTTTCTTCTTCTTTCGACGTAGCTCATCCTCAACCTCGAACTTGCCCGTTTTGGTACGCGTGGTTTTGTGGATGGGTTGCTGAACGGTGGTGTTATTGCCCTGCCCCCTATTCTCAATTTTGGGTCGCCAGAAATCCAGTCGCGATATGTCCCCGAAATCCTCGGAGGAAAGAAGTATATTGCACTTGCCGTCACAGAAGCGTTTGCAGGAAGTGATGTGGCTGGTATTCAGACGGTCGCAGTGAGGGACGGTGGTGACTGGGTGGTCACCGGAACCAAGAAGTTCGTGTCTTTCCTTCGTTCCGCCTTGGTATGACACAAGTCATTTGGGATTGAAATAGGTGGATAACGAATGGAACGTTTGCGGACTACTTCACCACACTATGTCAGACCGATGTACGATCATCTTGCCTCTTCCTGTCGCGGTCTGACAGCATCATTCCTACAGCAAGGTCCCCTGGTCCTCCTGATTCCCCGCTCTGATAGTGTTTCCACAAAGCCTATCAAAACGTCCTACTCTCCCACGGCGGGGACAGCATACGTGACCTTTGATAGTGCACGCGTTCCAGTGTCTCACATGCTTGGAAAAGTTGGGCAGGGGACGTACGTTATTCTAAGCAACTTCAATCACGAACGATGGATGGTTGCAGCCACGAGTTTGGGAGCCCAGCGACTGATCGTGGAAGAATGCCTCAAGTCCGTCTGTAGTGTCATATTGTCTGGTTCGGACGTTGACTGTACATCCACATCAGATGGACCAACCAACGCATCGCATTTAAGAAGCCCCTTCACTTCCAACCTGTCATCCGCGCCAAACTTGCGCTGATGATCGAACGCGTAGAGGCGTGTCAAGCTTGGATAGAGAACATCACTCACCAGATGAACAACGTGCGTCGATTGGCTTGTGTTGCGTTGGGTATCTCGAATGCTTTACACGCAGATGAACTATGCGGAACAATCGGATAAGTTGGCTGGGCCCATTGCACTACTTAAGCAGTACGTTTGGTTCCTTGTATTCTGTTTGTCCACATGTCAATTACCTTGGTAATAGGTTCATCTCGCGTTCGGGCCGCGAAACTGCCGAAGATGCGACACAGATGTTTGGTGGGCGGGGTATCACGGCGGGTGGAATGGGAAAGATCATTGAGAACGTGCGTATACACGGGGTTAGTGTTGTGAATCCTCTGACGCTGTTTCTTGTTGCCCCGATCTGGGTTCACGGCCTGTCGATTTGCAGTTCCATCGAACCTCGCCTTTTGATGCCATCCTCGCTGGTGCGGAAGACGTACTGGGAGATCTTGGTGTCCGACAGGCGATTCGCAAGATACCGAAAGATGCACGTCTGTAAAAGAATGCATGAAGGTCAGTTGATGTGTATGATTCGATGTCATCTCCGGTGAATTTTTTATTTAGCTATCAGGAAGGAAGGGTGGTTCTACCTGGCTCACCCACTCGCCATTCAAACTATAAGCTGTTTACTTGAGAAAATCGTGTGTTTCTTTATCAGTTTACGTTTCGCACCTGTGCAGCATCCCTCGGGCATTCATGGACAGCTTTTCGAGTGCCCTACTTATTGGAGAACGTGGTCCTACTCTCCTCCGGCCCTCGGTTCCATTCTGCCCACAGGGTTTAGAGTGGAATGACAAGCCGATAAACGGGTGACGAAATAAGTGCCTTTGTGGGATTGGGACGGGTATAGTCCCTGACACAACGGCGATATCAAGATTTAGCACCAACCTAGATGTCGGACCCGATCTCGGGTGCACTCGACTTCAAGTTTCGTCTGTCGGAATACCATCGTGAGCCATTCAGTCACGACTGTTGTGCTGAAATGTAGTGTGTCGAGTACGAGGGACTGATTCAGACGAGTCCGCACTTGATCCTACTGCCATTGAATATAACCATGAAAGCGACCAACCGTTGTTCCGTCACTTGGCCGCTCAATGACCACGATACCAACTAAGCCGATTTATGTCCTTATCAACCGAGTTTCAAAAGGATTTAGTGAAATGTTTTCTAAATGTACGTGGATGCTTCTCTACGAGTCCATTGTGGTGTGATGCATGCCCCGTTCTACGTGTCCCAAATATGTACCTCCCAGATGCATCCAAGAAATCGCACCCGGGCGACGTACCTACGAGCTGTTGCGTCAAGTCCAAAATAATAAAACGAAGGTGTATACTAATGCTAGATGATGCTTGTGTGACGAGTCCGATGGCTAAAAAATGCTACATGTCTCTGCCCCCTTCCCGTTCACTCACCATAGCCGATTGAATCCGAGGAGTACGGTGCCAATGATCACCTCCATCCGTATACGATGCCACCTGACACTCATCGCTGCCCCTGTGGCGGACGTGCCTGAACCGGAGGGCGCAACGCTGCTTGATGTCGTTGGAAAAGGGGGCGCCACAGATCCCGTCGACGTGGTGTTACTGGCCGTCTGACCGGGGAGCGCCAGCTGGGGTAGCACGAACCCCATATCAACGCAGGTCATGTAAAGCACTGGACAAACAACCTTAGCTGGTGGACGTCAGCTGTATCTGAGCACACGTACGGTTGAGATCGTTTTGGGCTGTCGCATAACTGGTCGCGTTGAGCGCCTTACCAACACACCCGAGACAGTTGTAGTATTCCGTTTCAAAGGCAATCGTGCAGCATGCCGTGACAGGACATCCCTAGAACAGATGAGGGGGAAAGGGCTTCTAGGTCAACAAACGGGAATAGACTTGAAGAAAAGAGCAGGCCCGCAAGCGGGTTGCAACTCCGACAATGCGGGGGAGGGCTGGTGTGAGACGGGCACTCACTAAGCTGACTTCGTCGTTGACCGGGTTGCAGGTAGAGGTGCATTCAGAGGGCACGGAAGACTGCGTTCCAACGCTAATCTGCCGCTTCTCGTAACCCTGTCCAACCGAGGCGGCAGAGATGGCCGGCACTCGATGAGCGAGGAGAGGCTGGGGCGGTGTGGCACTGACGCAGACG
>JBBPKT010000667.1:0-15447 GCA_038089395.1 Pulveroboletus frians | reverse complement strand
TTTTTCTAATTCATAAATGACTGGATAGCGTACCTGCCCTTCTCATCTCCCCTTGGGTCGAACAAGGCGGGCTCGCGCACTCTGGGCCGAACGGTGAGATCTACAGCCACTCGTCCCTTCTTGGGTTCGTCAGCAAAGTAAGTCGTCTCACTCTTTTGTTTTTATCACTACATCTTCACCCTTCTGATGCATTCGCTCGTCGCCTCGTCGTGGTGCTGTAGCTGTGGAACCTCGATAATGGTGCACCGCTCACGCCGCGTGTTGCCTCTGCGGCCACCTTTGAGAGTCTCATTGCAGACGTCCCTCGCACGGACACGCTGCAGGCCCTACCCCAACCATGGGGATATTAGTGTAAGTCAGGGGCAGAACAGAGTGAACTACGACATTGTATGGTACGTGCGGTGGACTATTATATATGGCAGATGGGAGGGGCAGTCGAGATTGTTCTTGTGGCGACGTAGTCAGCCGTTTTGGTCGCTTTCCCATTCGTCCGTGAATATTGAATTGAATGTCAACCGCTGCGGGATTGAACGACGTTTGAGTGTTGTGTGAATCAGTGCGACGCTCACCACTTCCATGGGCACTGCCCTCTGCTGCCTGCACAAGCTTGGATCCAGATTTATCACCCAAAATTACCTTTCGATGTGAATGGAGCATCTCGGTGGACACCGAGATGCTCGTTATAATAAGTTACCTTGTAGCGGCCCGAGGTTGACGCTGAGCAATTACATCATTCTCGACCGGGAAGTGGTTATCAACCAGCCCCTTAGACTCGGCGGTCCAACTAAATTAACCCAATGAACCATCAGTTAGAGAGGGCTTCAACACGAGAGACAGCCTAAAACTTACTCATGCACGTCGTATTGAGTGTCACTACCCAGAGTGACGCAAGTCAGGAAAGGCGCAAGTGAATAACTCACATGAGACTACCCGAATCCACACGGAGAACTCATCGAACACGGATTCACATCCAGAGTACCGTTCACAGGGCTGCACCAATAATCGTGCAATATCAAACAAAGAGGGTGCAACAAAGAAGAGCGCAAAAACAAACTAGGAACACGCTATTTAGCTTATGTAATCTGTCTTTAGCTCCGACTCGGTCGGACCTGCGACGCTTCGTTTACCAGTCACTGAGGTATCCTCTGAACTAACGGTCCGGGCTGTTAGGCTTTTCTATGACAGGTGCGTGGCCGTGGGTGCTTCACCGCCGTGTTGAGACAGTGCAATGTGAGTATTTGGATGTAGTCTCACCAGTTGTTACGCATGTGCTCTTCTGGTGCACCTGACCATCAAGCGATTGTTATCCGCTGCTCACGTTCGCTGCTGTCCGCATGCTTCGTGTAACAAAGTGCACTGTTGTCTGTGCCTGCACACATGAAGCTCCCAGCAGGTATTATTATTATTGGCAGGCGGGAAACCTCACACCCGCCTGTTGTTGCATTTGCAGACCGCGAAAGTGGGAGGACTCCTTGCTTAGGTTAGTCTTGGCCTGTATGTGAAACCAAGGCTTCAGCGCTTATGTGTTAGTTTGCAGATCTCAAATCGTCTGTTCGTGTTTGCCCGATCTCCCGATCGTTGTGCCTTCTAGCCTTGGTGCTCTGCTCTTTTCAATGATGTTCCGGGAGCGAATTCCTTACGTCAACGCCATCATAGCTTCCCATCAGCTGGTATAATGACAAATATAGTCGCAAGGACCTACGGGGTCTTTACAGCGTTACATGTGGTACATCATCGCTGAGAAGGTAAAAGAACACCATTTATTATTACGCGAAGGAGCGGGCAGCGACATAGCAAGTCGACTCGAATATACACCACTGAGGTTAGGCTGAATACGCCGTGATCAAAGTTTGTTGGCCCGTATCAGCGAAGGATAGAAGATCACACAATATAGTCGAAAGGCCAGTTCCAAAGAGCGGCTAAAGCCCCCGATCCAGTGGGAATCCACCCCGAGGTGCCAAGGCAAAACGCATGAGTGGTTATTACCACTTACACTCTTGGCTTCCCACACGTTCTGAACGGCTCCTGCCAGATGATCAGGTCTCGACCATTATACGGAAAGTCCAAGAGAGCCTGTCGTTGGACAGCCTGGGAGCACCTCGCAATCTGTCCTCATCATAATCAAAGAACAGATTCTCAATTCGCATAAAACGCGACATCAAAGACCGACTCATGGTGGGTCCGTTGCAGGTTTATCCCGTACACCCTCAGTATGCTCTATTTCGCTACTGCACTCGCTTTCGCAGTCGGTGCGGCCTCGGCTCCTGCTTCTACTGCCACCTGGCAAAGCAACATCAAGAATGTGGTAGTGCTGGTCCAAGAGAATCGGTGAACGAAACCTTTGAGGATATTGCGTTGACGACCACACACTAACTCTCCTTCTCCATCTCGTTAGCTCTTTTGATTCGTTCTTTGGCGATCTCTCATACCGAACTGATATCGACAACATTCGCAATCTGGGAGCACAATACTGTAACCCAGTATGTTGTCCCCGTAGAACATGCACTACATATTAACGTACGCTACAGGTGAATACTTCTTCAACTCAGGCCGGTTCGCCGGTGTGTGCCACGGCTACCGGCGCCAACGTCACCCCCGATGACCCGAATCACTCCATCACCGGGATCAACTATCAGCTCTTCTCTACTTACCATCCAAACGAGTCCGGTACTCCCCAGTCCATCCTGGCAGAAGAGACCATGCAGGGCTTTGTTTTAGAACAGGAAGTTGCCCACAGCACGTATACTTTATCCCGCGCGGAAGAAGCCCTCGAATACCTTCCCGAAGCTCAGATACCCGTGTATGACACATTGGCTCAGAACTTTGTCCTTTTCGATTACTGGTTTGCTGACGTTCCTGGTCCTACGAATCCTAATCGGTATGTCTCATTGCCTCGCGTCTGATATTCCTCAACGAATGTGGGCTAACAACGTTGATATAATGCAGTGCCTACATAACCTCTGGAACATCCGCTGGGCACGGAAGTAACGACCACTCGTTCACCACCTTTGGCCTTAGCCAGCGTTCCGTCTTCCAACAACTCGATGAGAATGGTGTCACCTGGAAGAACTATTACAACTCCAGTTTCAACCCGGATGCCGAGTTCTACGGCTGGACACGTTCCTCCGGGAGGTCGAAGACCAATGTTGTACCCATCGCGAATTTCTTTTCAGATGCAACGGCAGGGACGTTGCCCCAGTTCAGTTATATCAATCCCGAGGTGGGATGACAGTTCTATTGTGTTTTTTCCTCGTCGCTGAACGGACATGTACCTTTTGTGTCCAGTGCTGCTCATATGATTCGATGCATCCTCCCAGTCCAATCAATAATGGTGAGGCGTGGACGAAGAGTATTTACGAAGCACTTCGTGCCTCTCCTCAATGGGATAACATGCTCTTCTTAATCACCTTCGATGAGCACGGTGTGCGTTGTGACCTTTCTTTTGTGCTTTCTCGTTGCAAGGACTCATGCCGCACTTTGGTACAGGGATATGCAGACCACGTGTCTCCACCCACCGGTGTCCCTCCAGGCGATAGCTTGACTTACACAGAAACAGCGTACGATGGGCAGTCCTATACCTTTTCATTTAACAGACTTGGTGTTCGGTACGTCTTCTCCCTGCTCTCCGTCCCTCGCTACACCTTTGATAAACAAATAATAAATGGGTAGCGTACCCACCCTCCTCATCTCCCCTTGGGTCGCACAAGGCGGACTCGAGCACCTTGGGCCGAACGGTGCGATCTACAGCCACTCGTCCCTTCTTGGGTTTGTCAGCAAGGTAAGTCGTCCCACTCTTTTGTTTTTGTCACCACATCTCCCGCATTCCGATGTATTCGTTCATTGACTCGTCTTGGTGTTGTAGCTGTGGAACCTGGATAGTGGTGTAGCGCTTACGCCGCGCGTCGCCTCTGCGGCCACCTTTGAGGGTCTTATCACGACCACCCTTCGCACGAACACGCCAGCGACTCTACCCTTACCATGGGGATATTAGTATGGATTCAAGGAGAAGGCGGGAGGGTTCTAGATCAGTGAATGTCTCTCTCAAGTCGGCGGTGGCCTGGTGTCGATAAATATTTAGCCCGAAACTTTGTTCTGGATTTTGTAGTCACAGGATGCGAAAATTGAATGTATGACACTTGTATGGAAAGCACGACATATGCGGTCATGTCGGGTGCCTGGAGCGGGAATTGGGATACTGCATATGGGTGAACTTCACAGAGCGGACCACAGGCACTGTAATATTGAAGATTTAGTAATCGAACAAGGTGACCATTTTTACCAAGAAGTATACGGGCACAGATGTGCAAAGGTAGAAGTATACAAAGAAGAGGGATAAAGGCTAGTCAACAGAAATAAAATACTAGGGTGGTTAATCTGCCAGATATATTGCCTTTTCGGTCACGACCCTACATTAGGTCAGCAGGTCACGAAGTCGTCACGGGGCCGAGCCGCGGGATCCTTTGACATTTTGACATGGCTATGCCCCGCACAGCTTGTCAAAATTCATGAACTAACGGGGCAGGCTACTATGGCTTTTTTATGGTGAGTACGTGGGTACGGCCCTTCCACGGTCACCGCGGTGCTAAGACGGTGCAATGTGAAGACGGTGCAATGTGAGTATTTGGATTTAGTCTCACCAGCCATTACGCATGTGCCGTGGTCCACCTGACCATTAAGCAATTATTGTCCATTCCGCACGTTCGTTACTGTCCACATGCTCCGTGTCACAAAGTGCACTGCTGTCGGTGCTTGCACACATGAAGCTCCCACCAGGTATTACCGACAGACGGGAAGCTTCATGCTCACCTGTTGTTGCATCTGCGGATCGCGACCTCGAAAGTGGGAGGACCTTTTACCTAGGTTCGTCTTGGCTTGTACATGAGGCCGAGGTTTATGTATTAGTTTGCAGAGCTCAAATCGCCCGTTCATGTCTGCCCGGTGTCCCGATAGTTGTGTCCTCAAGTCTTAGTACCATCCTTTTTTCAATGATGGCTCCGAGGGCGGATTCCTTGCGTCAACACTGCCATATGATTCCCATCAGCTGGTATGAATGACAAATATAGTTGCAATGACTTGCGGGGCCTTTGCAGTGTTACATGTGGCACAATCACATCGTCACTGAGAAGGTAAAAAAATACCATTTGTCGTTACACGAGGGAGCGGGCAGCGACAGAGTAAGTCGACTTGAATATACGCCGGTGAGGTTGAATACGCCATGACCAAAGTTTGTTGGCTCATGTCAGCGAAGGATAGAAGATCAAACAATATGGTCGAAAGCCAATTGCGAAAGCCTTTGATCCAGTGGAAATCGTACTCCGAGGTGTGAAAGGGACGACGAAGCACGTGAGTGGTTGTTACCACTTACACTCATGGCCTCCCACATGTTCTGAACAGCTCCTGGCCAGATGATCAAGTCTCGAGACACCCACCATACGGAACGCCTCTGATAATAAGCTATGGGGGACCAAGAAAATCCGTTATTGGACAGCCTGAGAGCACCTCGCAACCGGTCAGGTCCCCATCAGAATCAAAGAACAGATTCTCAATTCGCATAAAACGCGACATCAAAGACCGACTCATGGTGGGTCCGTTGCAGGTTTGTCCCGTACACCCTCAGTATGCTCTATTTCGCTACTGCACTTGCTTTCGCCGTCGGTGCGGCCTCGGCTCCTGCTTCTTCTGCCACCTGGCAATCCAGCATCCAGACTGTGGTAGTGCTGGTCCAAGAGAATCGGTGAATGAAACCATTGAGGATATCGCTTTGGCGACTGCACGCTAACTCTCCCGCCCGCCCCTTTTCGTTAGCTCGTTTGATTCGTACTTTGGCGATCTCTCATACCGAACTGATATCGACAACATTCGCAATCTGGGATCCCAATTCTGTAACCCAGTATGTTGTCCCCGTAGACCATGTACCACCATATATTAACGCACGACCCAGGTGAATACCTCTTCAACTCAGACCGGTTCGCCGGTGTGCGCCACGGCTACTGGCGCCAACGTCACCCCTGATGACCCGAATCACTCCATCACCGGGATCAACTACCAACTCTTCTCTACTTACCATCCAAACGAGTCCGGTACTGCCCAGTCCATCCTAGCGGAAGAGACCATGCAGGGTTTCCTTTTAGAACAGGAAGTTGCCCACAGCACATATACCTTATCCCGTGCGGAGGAAGCCCTCGAGTACCTCCCCGAAGCTCAGATACCTGTGTATGACACGCTGGCTCAGAACTTTGTCCTGTTCGATTACTGGTTTGCTGACGTTCCTGGTCCTACGAATCCTAATCGGTATGTCTCATTTCCTCGAGTTTGATGTGCCTCAACGAATGTGGGCTAACAACGTTGATATAATGCAGTGCCTACATAACCTCTGGAACATCCGCTGGGCACGGAAGTAACGACAACGCGTTCAACAACTTCGGCCTTACCCAACGCTCCGTCTTCCAACAGCTCGACGAGAACGCTATCACCTGGCTGAACTACTATAACTCCAGTTTCAACCCGGATGCCGATTTCTACAGTTGGACACTTTCCTCCGGGGCGTCGTCAACAAACGTTGTACCCATCGCGAATTTCTTTTCAGACGCAGCCGCAGGGACGTTGCCCCAGTTCAGTTATATCAATCCCGAGGTAGGATGACAGTCCTATTGTGTTTTATTTATCGCTGAACGGACATGTACCTTTTGTGTCCAGTGCTGCTCATATGATTCGATGCACCCTCCCAGTCCCATCAATACGGGCGAGGCGTGGACAAAGAGCATTTACGAAGCACTTCGTGCCTCTCCTCAATGGGATAATATGCTCTTCTTAATCATCTTTGATGAACACGGTGTGCGTCGCGACCTCGTGTGCTTCCTCGTTGCAAGGACTCATGCCGCACTTTGGTACAGGGATATGCAGACCACGTGTCTCCACCCACCGGTGTCCCTCCAGGCGATAGCTTGACCTACACGGAAACAGCGCACGATGGGCAGTCTTATACCTTTTCGTTTGACAGACTCGGTGTCCGGTACGTCAGCGTTATGCTATCCCTGTTCTCCGTCCTTGGCCACACCGTTGATAAAAAATAATACATGTGTAGCGTACCCGCTCTTCTCATCTCCCCTTGGGTCGCACAAGGCGGGCTCGAGCACCTTGGGCCGAACGGTGCAATTTATAGCCACTCATCCCTTCTTGGGTTTGTCAGCAAGGCAAGTCGTCCCACTCTTTTTTTATTACTATATCTCCCCCCGTTCTGATGTATTCGTTTATTGACTCGTCTTGGTGTTGTAGCTGTGGAACCTCGATAATGGTGTAGCACTTACGCCGCGCGTCGCCTCTGCGGCCACTTTTGAGGGTCTTATCACGAGCACCCTTCGCACGAACACGCCGGCGACTCTACCCTTGCCATGGGGATATTAGTATGGGTTCAGGGAGGAGGCGGGAGGGTTCCGGATCAGTGAATTTCTCGCTCGCGTCGGCGGTGGCCTGGTGTCGATTAATAGCCTGAAACTATGTTCTGGATTTTTGTAGTCAGGGGATGCGAAAAGTGGATGTATGACACTTGTGACATATGTGGTCATGTCGGATGGCTGGAGCAGAAATTGGGATACTGCATATGGGTGAACTTCACAGAACGGACCACAGACACTGTAAATATTGAAAGCTTAGTAATCGAACAAGGTAATCATTTCTACCAAGAAGTATAATTTACGGGCACAAATATGCAAAGGTGGAAGTACACAAAGAAGAGGGACAGTCGCCAGTTAACAAAAATAAAGTGCTAGGGGTAGTATATTGCCTTTTCGGTAACGACCCTGCATTAGGTCAGCAGGTCGCGAAGTCATCGCGACCCCGGCATCGGCCGAGCCGCGCGATCTTTTGACATTTTAACGGCCGCACAGCTTGTCAAAATTCATTCTCGAGTAACCCGACTCATATTCAGCATGGTGGTATGAGGATGCTTACTGGAAGGGTAGACATTATGCCATTGTGGGCAGCCCCTGAACTAACGGGGCAGGCTGCCACGGCTTTGTTATGACGAGTACGTGCCAGCTACAGGCCCTTCCACCGCGGTGCTAAGACGGTGCAATGTGAGTATTTGGGTTTAGCCTCACCAGCCATTACGCATGTGCCGTGGTGCACCTGACCGTTAAGCAATTGATGTCCATTCCGCACGTTCGTTGCTGTCCACATGCTCCGTGTCACAAAGTGCACTGCTGTCGGTGCTTGCACACATGAAGCTCCCACCAGGTATTATTGGCAGACGGGAGGCTTCATGCTCACCTGTTGTTGCATTTGCGGACAGCGACCTCGAAGGTGGGAGGACCTTTTACCTAGGTTCGTCTTAGCCTGTACATGAGGCCGAGGTTTATGCATCAGTTTACAGATCTCAAATCGTCCGTTCATGTCTGCCCGGTCCCGATAGTTGTGCCCTCAAGTCTTGGTACCACACTTCTTTCCTTGATGGTTCCGAGGGCGGATTCCTTGCGTCAACACTGCCATATGACTCCCATCAGCTGGCATGAATGACAAATATAGCTGCAATGACTTGTGGGGCCTTTGCAGTGTTACATGTGGCACGATCACATCGTCACTGAGAAGGTAAAAAAAATACCATTTATCGTTACACGAAGGAGCGGGCAGCGACAGAGCAAGTTGACTGGAACATACGCCGGTGAGGTTGAATATGCCATGACCAAAGTTTGTTCGCTCATGTCAGCGAAGGATAGAAGATCAAACAATACAGTCGAAAGGCCAATTACGAAAGCCTTTGATCCAGCGGAAATCGTACCCCGAGGTGTGAAGGGACGACGAAGCACATGAGTCGTTGTTACCACTTGCACTCATGGCCTCCCACATGTTCTGAACAGCTCCTGGCCAGATGATCAAGTCTCGAGACATCCACCATACGGAACGCCTCTGATAATAAGCTATGAGGGGATTACCCAGAACCAAGAAAATCTGTTATTGGACAGCCTGAGAGCACCTCGCAACCGGTCAGGTCCCCATCAGAAGCGAAGAACAGAATCTCAAATCCCATAAAACGCGACATGAAAGACCGAGTCGTGGTGTGTCCGCTGCAGGTTTGTCCTGGACTCCTTCCGGTATGCTCTATCTCGCTACTGCACTCGCTTTCGCCGTCGGTGCGGCCTCGGCCCCTGCTTCTACTGCCACCTGGCAATCCAGCATCCAGACTGTGGTAGTGCTGGTCCAAGAGAATCGGTGAACGAAACCTTTGAGGATATCGCTTTGACGACCGCACACTGAATCTCCCGCCTTCCCCTTTTCGTTAGGTCGTTTGATTCGTTCTTTGGCGATCTCTCATACCGAACTGATATCGACAACATTCGCAATCTGGGATCCCAATTCTGTAACCCAGTATGTTGTGTCCGTAGACCATGTACCACCGTATATTAACGCACGACCCAGGTGAATACCTCTTCAACTCAGCCCGGTTCGCCGGTGTGCGCCACGGCTACTGGCGCCAACGTCACCCCCGATGACCCGAATCACTCCATCACGGGGATCAACTACCAGCTCTTCTCTACTTACCATCCAAACGAGTCCGGTACTCCCCAGTCCATCCTGGCAGAAGAGACCATGCAGGGATTTCTTTTAGAACAAGAAACTGCCCACAGCACATATACCTTATCCCGTGCGGAAGAAGCCCTCGAATACCTTCCCGAAGCTCAGATACCTGTGTATGACACGCTGGCTCAGAACTTTGTCCTTTTCGATTACTGGTTTGCTGACGTTCCTGGTCCTACAAATCCTAATCGGTATGTCTCATTTCCTCAAGCCCGATGTGCTTCAACCGATGTGGGCTAACAACTGATGGTGCAATGCAGTGCCTACATAACCTCTGGAACATCCGCTGGGCACGGAAGTAACGACAACGCGTTCAACAACAATGGCCTTACCCAACGCTCCGTCTTCCAACAACTCAGCGAGAATGGTATCACCTGGATGAACTACTACAACTCCAGTTTCCCCCCGGATGTCGATTTCTACAGTTGGGCACTTTCCTCCGGGACGTCGTCAACAAACACTGCGCCCATCGCGAATTTCTTTTCGGACGCAGCTGCAGGGACGTTGCCCCAGTTCAGTTATATCAATCCCGAGGTCAGATGATAGTCCTGTTGTGTTTTTTCTTCATCGCTGAACGCACATGTACGTTTTGTGTTTAGTGCTGCTCATATGACTCGATGCATCCTCCCAGTCCAATCAATATGGGCGAGGCGTGGACAAAGAGCATTTACGAAGCACTTCGTGCCTCTCCTCAATGGGATAACATGCTCTTCTTAATCACCTTCGATGAACACGGTGTGCGTCGCGACCTTTCTTTCGTGCTTCCTCGCTGCAAGGACTCATGCCGCACTTTGGTACAGGGATATGCGGACCACGTGTCTCCACCCACCGGTGTCCCTCCAGGCGATAGCTTGACCTACACGGAAACAGCGCACGATGGAAAGTCTTATACCTTTTCGTTTGACAGACTCGGTGTCCGGTACGTCAGCATTGTGCTCTCCCTGTTCTCCGTCCTTGGGCACACCGTTGATAAAAAATAATACATGTGTAGCGTACCCGCCCTTCTCATCTCCCCTTGGGTCGCACAAGGCGGGCTCGAGCACCTTGGGCCGAACGGTGCGATCTACAGCCACTCATCCCTTCTTGGGTTTGTCAGCAAGGCAAGTCGTCCCACTCTTTTTTTATTACTACACCGTTCTGATGTATTCGTTCTTGGTGTTGTAGCTGTGGAACCTCGATAATGGTGTGGCGCTTACGCCGCGCGTCGCCTCTGCGGCCACCTTTGAGGGTCTTATCACGAGCACCCTTCGCACGAACACGCCCGCGACTCTGCCCTTACCATGGGGATATTAGTGCGGGTTCAAAGGGGAAAAGTCAAGAGAGCGAAAGATTTTTAGTCACAGGATGTGAAAAGTGAACGTATGACAGTTGACTATGGAGAGCGAAATATGAATGTCTTTTTGTGTTCTTCCGGCCCGAAGTTCTCTTTGCATCGTCGGTTCCAGCGCACCGTACTGGAGGTTAATACCAGCGCGCTCGCCACAAGGATAAGTTTGTTCGAGAATTTTGACGAATGCAGGAATACATCCGAGGTGACCATGACACCTAGCGTATCATCATCTGTTCAATCGTCTGTGCCTGACATGAGCCCATACTCGCCCTCCTAGGCCCTGGCGTCTCGACGAGGACGAAAAGAAACAGGGATGTTGGTATTCTTAACTCGCAGAAACAGGCACACATGGAGAGGCGCTTGGCCAGTGTTACAATGTACAGCCGAAAGCTATTATATGGGCAATTCAAAAACAAAAAACCTAGCAATAGGCCTAACACAACAACGGAATTTTCTATCTTCGTGCAATCATCAATATTATCCATGCCAACTGTTCAACTCGCTGCGCAAGGGAGAGTCCTGCACGTCCATTCTCTCCGCGTAAAACAAGGAACGCAAACATAGATCGTAGACTCACAGCATCCCAACATTGGAGCGTCCCCCAAGGTGACTGGATGGTTGAGAAATTTTGGATATAACGAACATCATCGACCGGCAGCAACCTCGGACGTCCACCAGGGAGCAGCAGTGGTAATACAAGGCCGGACGTGAAACAGCTCCAAGTGAGCACAATGTCCGTCCGTCAATAAAACTAGACGGAGACAACCAAAACCCACAAGGGGGCGTACGTGAGTCATTTTGGACGGACACGAATGGTGACCAAAACAGGACATACCTGGTCTAGTACAGCGGTCGACGCAGACGACACGTTACCCTGCCCTCCGCCAGAAGGACGGTCTGACTCCTGATGAATGGCGGGTTGACTAGGCTGGTGTGTGTTTTTGGTATATGTGTGGTTGTGCAATCAGGACGGCTGGCTGCGGAGACGGCTTACCCCAGCAACCAAGTTGTTTCCTCCCGCAATAGCACCGGTACCACCCGCAGTACCACCGAGGCCCGTCAACCCTTCCTCCCTCGGCACTATGTCGATCAGAAAATCGAACTGGTCCGACTTGGCGAGTGCTTTTGCAATGTCTGCGCGAGACAACGTCCGCCGTTTATTGGAATCTGCAATAATGAATGCACGCGCTGTGATTTCAGATATAAAAACTGCGTGTAGTTCGTCAGAAGGGTGGTAACGATGAGGAGAGATTGGGTTGGTTGAACAAGACGCGCGTGGCAGTGTTCGAGTTGAAGTATGGACCGCTCTAAAATGCAAACGAAAAAAATGTACACACTTTCGCAAGCTTTGCAGAAGAGGATAGGTGCATCCGCGGCAATCATCTACATATTCCATGTGGCGTAGTGTCCGACAGCGCGCCAATGTCGGGTAGCGTTCATAAGCATACCTTCACGTCTGGATCGCTTTTCATGACTTTTTTGATCCTCGCCAGAGGGAGTGGCGGATGCCTGTAGTCTGGCGTTTCTTGTTCTGCAGAATCGACTTGCCGTTGCCAAAAAGAACGTAGAAAGTCATTGAGGGGCTCCCCGGGCTGGACGTAGGGCGTCGTTGGCGACATTCTCACTGGATCAGATCGTGAGAATGTCCAAGGACGAGGGACAAATTGGAACCCTAACCCTGTTATGGGGTTACAGATTTGGTGCGCTCTCACGAGCTTCGGAATATTCCGATCACCGCCCTATCAACGCTGTTGCTGATAACTATTAGTTACACAGAAAAGCCAGCTAGTGAATACAATAGATACTACACAATAGATGGAAAATGCACGAGTACCGCTGCGTCCCGCGACATCGTAACTAGTGGATCGAAAGGAAGGTATACTGAACCAGCAGTCCGAAATCGATGAAGTGCTCAGACACATAATATGGGCTTGGATCACGAACAAATGAACACTGTTCATACGTCGTATGAGACCGTGGCTGGGATTCTGGGGCATGTTAGACGATCAGCAATAGAGATGCACGTAAAACTCACCGTTGCAGTCCGTGCTGGAAACAGCGTTTGATTGATCAACAATAATCCACGAGAGAATTGGATTCATGGCCTACCTTCCCTTTCCAGCTTAAATGGGCCTGAATTTCCGTGAGCCCAAACAAGACGATCACATCATAGTCTAGTTGGTAGTAGATCTGGCCAGAAACCGTCTTCTTTCGGACGAGATCATCAACTGCCGCGCTCAGATCCGCATGGATGATACAAAACTGGGAGAAAGACGCTGAAATACGCCAGGTCAGAACGGAAATGAGACGAAGAGCAGAAGAGACTCACATTCATCTTGGTCCACCCATCTAGGGTTGGCCATGTCACCTCGGTAGCAAACAAGGCGCACAGTCTGCATGCCAAAGTCCTTTGGACTTCTCTCTGTACGCGAAAATGCTTCCTGAAATTCCATTTCCTCACGAACGCGAGTCCCCTTTCAATGAGTCAGCGCCATATTAAGAGCCCTTGAGTCATTTGACAAAAGAGGCCTACCTTGTGAAGCTTGGCCTCAAAGTACCCCGGAATGTAGCGGTCTCCCGTCGGTTCTATTTCCCATCGGTCCTTCCTGCGAACGTGATCCTCATCGTTTGGCTTGACGAGTAGCGCACAAACCACACCGTATGTGGCGCGTGCATTTCGCGAGGCAACCAAATGATTTTCACGATCAATGTGAGATAACACCGCTCCATGAGCAACCGCCTTGTTGCTGAAAACACGTCAGGAAGTTTTTGGAGTGTGCCAGACAAGCACGTACATGTGGTTATCCGCACGACAAATATCGACGTTCTTGGCCTTGAAGTACAACTGGAGTCGTGTCCAGAGCCAGTCGTTCGTTGAGAGGCCCCCAACAACAAATGCCGTCTGGAAAAGTAGATCAACATGACGAATTATCAAAAATTAAAATTAAACACACGTCAATTGGTGTCATAGCAGATTTCTGCTGCTGTTCGAATGCACCAATGATGGCATCAATGGAGTCATTGAACAGGCCAGTAGCTTCTTCACTGGAGGATGCGACATCAGACGATCGGTGGCGATGGCATTGATCGAACAACATCCTACCCCGATAACCTCAGCTTCCCGCTCGTGATATTATACTTCAGATTTTTGAGACGAGGTTGGCCTACAGTGACGTAAGCTGGTTCTTCATCACTCCTGATGACGAGTTTCGTCGACTTGTCGAATTCGCGTGTAAATTCAGCTATGTCCTCAGGGCGGGAACGTTCCCAGCCTTCAAGTTTTCCTGTTTTAGAGTCCTTCAAGTTTGTCACTGGAAAAGAAAGTAGAAGGGACAGGAAACTGACGTTGTAACAGAGCCTGCGCTCGGCGCGTAACAAAGACCGAGCCCTGTAGTCGACCTGGAAAATGGTAGAGTGGAATAAGTGGGACGTCTGTGCTCAAAATTGGCTACATACACTCTGCCGGAGCGATCTCTTCGCAAGAGATCGGGTTGGACGTCATTGAAAACATGCTCAGATCGATGGTCCCGCCACCCGCGTCGATAATCACGACTCCGCGAGGTGAAGCTTGATTAGTTGGCTCTGCAACGAGGAGATTCGAGACACAGAAATGGAGACTCGCTTCGCCCTCCGTTAGCATGTGGACGCGAGATTGTCCCTCGGGCGTAGCAGGGATAAGACCTGCACGGACAATCGCACGACGGTATTGCTGCTGTTGTGGGCCCTCCCAGCCATTGGGATGGGTGAAAATATACTCGATGGAGCCTTGGACGGTTGACCAAGCGAATGTGGGATGATGCTCCATAATATAGGCCTTGGCACATTGGAAGAGATACTTGACGAAATCTGTGAGAACCTCGACAGCGGATTTCCCAGATGGGAGTGGGGGTAAATCGTTGTCTGTATTAATAGAGGAGGCTAGATGCTTCGGGCGAAGGTGAAGCTTCCACCTAGATTTCATGACCGAGCGTGAGGTCTACGAAAAACTCACTATCGTTAACAGCTCACCATTCGGCCCTCGTCCATCCTTCAATCAGCGCCTGCTCAATGATGGGTTCAGTCAGCACCTCTGCACCGGCTGCCCTGAAAACACCATTGTTGTCGTAGTACAAGAGAGATGGTACTTTGGCATCACCGCGGACCAGTCCTTGGCCAGGAAATCTAAAGCAAGTCAAGATGAATCAACGGGGAGAAATGAAGGAATTGCCTCGTGATTCCATGAATCTCAGGAACTAATCCTTCCTCGAGGATACAATACGAGATGCCGCTAAACGTCGTACCGATATCGAATGCTATGATCAACTTGGGAGGACCGGTGTACCGTTGGGGGCCTGGCATATCTTGCTAGTTTGAGAGGGAAGGGGGGGCGGCGAAAGTGCTTTCGAGCCAGGCGCCATAAAAATGCCTACTTATCTGGCCCATGTGGGGTTCTACGGTTAACAACCTCATGGCTGTAAACGCCCAAGACCCCACAACCCACCAGACCCAGCGGCCGTTTTTCACGCTTCGTGCCGACATTAATCCCAATCAAGGCCATCACAGGG
>JBBPKT010000666.1:0-15544 GCA_038089395.1 Pulveroboletus frians | reverse complement strand
AAAGTGACATGGCAACTGGAAATGATGGTTCTCCATTCCAGATCAAGGAGTTTTTGTTATCCATAGGTGTATCCGAGCATAATGCATTTTTGTGTGCATGAGTGAAACTTTCCCTCAAGCTGATGCAGAACACACACTCCATGCTGAATCACCTCCAGCATTTTCCCCTCTCCTGGCATGATATGCTTGTGTTGTGGAATATCAGTGAGGGGTGCTTGATTGTCTAGCATACTTCGGCTACTATGAAATAATTCTCCACCAATGTGAGAAACTGTCCTTCCCCTTCCCAGAGACCAACCCGTTCAGGATGGGGCATTCATATATGACAACTTAGTTGCAGAGGTTCCCTTTTGTGCTGGTGTCCCTGTATGGTACATCAGATCCTTGGGATGTGTGTACTCGGATCCTATGACAGGTGCTACCAAGGGTTTATGTCTCAATTTTCTTCACCCACACTGGTTGGACAGTCCTCCTGTGGTGCCATGCTGTTTTACTTTTACCTCTTGTGGGACAGCATTCCTTTATCAGATAGTCAGCTTTTACTTTGTCTCACAATGCTCTATTTCTTTTTGACATATATATATCCTTGGATGTATGAGAAGTATACCACATGGACGAAAGATCTTTAAATTTTTTGGTACTATTATGCCTTTTTTACCTCTTCCCTTCACTTTGTATCATTTCACTGCTCTTTTGCTGCTTGAATCTGTGCATCTGGTGACACTGTACTCTGACATTCTCTCTGATGGTATTGGGTGTGCTTCTTTCTCTAATGGTCACATGAGCTGTGGGAAGGACCCTTGCAGAGATGACTTGGGGGAAGTGCCATCTGCACAGCAATGACAGCTCCAACCTTGCTCAGCCATTGATGGAAAGTGCAGAACAGATATTTCAAGTACACATGAACTATGGTGTATGTGGATACAGGGATGTGAATGACAGGGATGAATGACAGGGATGAAAAGAGTATGAAATCTGCTATAGTAGCTGTGATGAGCAGGACAGTGAGCACCAATGGAAGTGGTGGAGAGAATGGTGCAGCACCGCCACTTCCTGTGCTGGGCCAAAGACTGTGCTCTGCCACACCACTTGTGCCTTACTTAGTGTCAGAGCTGCCAGTGTCTGGAATATCAGAGATGTGGACTTATCAAGAATGCACTGGAGGTCAGAGGAGATGGATCCAGAGTTGAGTCTGAAGTTGGATATGACAGTTTCTGGCTTTCTTGAAGGGTTGTTCTCTAGCTATGAAGGCAGCAGCATCAATAAATCCCGGGCCTAAGAGATCCCTGTGATTACCTGCAAGTTCAATTAGTGGAGAGTGCAGAAGAGGAACTTAAGTAATGGGGGATGTTGGGCACCTCTGATCAAGTCCTGTTGACATGTCAAGGAGGTCTGATACACAGTTGTTGAATGATACATGTAAGGTGGTGACAGTGTAAGAGCTGTTCTTAGAAAGAAAAGGCAAAATATCTAAGTTAGCTTGCTATTATAGGGGGTACTGCTTGTCTTAAGTATAATAGCCCAAGGGAAAAGGGTTCAAAGCTTTCATTGGACCTCGCTACGCACATGACTGATCATTGCACACCAAGCTATATGACTGTCAACTATACTGCCAACCCTGTCTCAAGCACCAGATCATGCAGTTGCTCTGACAGCCATTGCTAGAAACAAGATTGGAAGAGGTCCCATAAGTAAGTTAAATGTTGCATCAGCATTTTACTCATCATTTTCTTTAGAGGTAATCGATTATCTCCATACATTGCTGCTCACCTCTAAACCCTCTCATCATCAGGGTCTATCTCTATTAACTGACTAAGAGACCTTCAGTGTGTTGATCAGGCCCTCAATGTTCTATCTTGAAGAACATTGCAGTGGAATAGAGTACTATTCCTCAACCTCCCAAAATAGCCCCATGTGTCCTGTGTGATCTAAAACCCTTGGGTGAGAATGCTAGCATACAGGACACTGGGTTTCCTCAAGATCCAGTCCTTCATTGCATCTTGGGGGTTGTGTTGCACCCTGGCACCAGTCCATGAATACACATTCAATGCAGAACATGTGCCCACACTGAGTAGTGACAAAAAAGACCCTATTCATGGTATATAGTGTCAGGAAATACTCACTGAAACAAGGGGCATTGAATGCTCACAAGATGTTGAAGCATCTGTGTGATTCAAGCCACATCACATTTGTGTGTTGAGCCCATAGTTCACTTACATAATGCACTTGTGATTGTCTTCTAGTTTGTGGATGATTTCCTCAACCTTCCCTGACAGCTTCCATCTTTCTGCATTGACCTCTTGCACCTTCTTTCACTTGGCCTCCAGTCAGATCACAACTTCTTCATAGTGCATTTGTGCCATAACTGTTGTGTTGAGGCTAATGATCTCGCACTCTAATAGTGACTGACATATTAGTGACTGACCACTACTGTCAGTCATGCCAGTCATGTTAGTACTTATTATTGTTTATTGTTGTGTACACACATGTAGTACAACCTGCGAGTTCCAAGTCTGGACTCCTTAGTCCTTGACATTGGACTCCAGGTATGTGCCCTCTTAGCTGCACTAATATAGTCTTTGACATCAGACTCCAGTTGCTTGATATCAACTGTAACAATAACAACCTCCTCCCTTGCATGCCTTAACTCTTCCTTAGCATTTCATTTCACAGCCTTTTCTCTGCCTCCATCACTGTGCTTTGCACACCCTCTTTCTTTTGCAGTGTCTTGCAAAGCTCTCTGCTCAACTCACCCATTTCCATCTTATATCAATCCCTCATTTGGAGTAGACATGACGAGGGGGGAATGAGAGAAACATAGGGCATTGTGAGTATTGAATTCTAGAAATGATGGAATGAGTGATTGTGGATCTAAATATAAAGCTGACAAACATACCACTGGGATGTGAGCCAATGACCTTGAAATGCAGAGCAGGCAAAAGTGGAAGTAGATTGTTGGATGGGCATGGTAGGTGGGGGAGGGTCCTAACCATAGTGTGATGGGAGGGATGGGCTGAGGAGCAACAATGAGGATAACTGCAAATTGCACTCGAGAGACTGGTGTGGTGCAATAAGATTGCCTTCAGAGGGTCCAAACAACAACGAGCAATGATGAGGGAGACCCTTGAGACATGAAGTCTGTTGGGCAGGTGCACCATGGACTCAAAGTCTAGCGAATACAGCACAACAGGGTGCATAGCCATCTGTGTTCATTAGGGTGATATGGGGTGGAGGAGAGAAACTTGAAATGCCACAACAATTGTTAAATAGTGATGACCACATCCAGTCATGTGATCCACCTGTGGACTCATGCCTGATCTGGCATCAACACCATCTTGACTATCAGCAAACAAGTTATATGTGCCCCAGTCTCCATCCACACATTGATTGAATATGTGCATGCCTGGGCAAACAGAACTAGTCAGCTTGAAATGTCAAGCTCTCATGCACAGGGATGACAGTCCTGTACACATTGGATGCAATATGAATTAATGATGGGTAGATCAGGACATTAGAGAACTCAACTGCTCTGCCTCTCTTTCTATCTAGTGTGGGATGGAACACCACAGTATTATCAGTGAGTTTGATAGGGACACATTTCAGGCTATAGTTGCATAGCCAGTGACAATAGGGCGTCATATGAGAAGTGGCCCCTGTGTCTGCATTTCAATCCATGTCAGCATTGAGTGAGAGTGGTGAGAGAGGATCTGAAGGATTCATGGAACAAAAACTGCATCAGCTCACCTGTTGCTTTTGTTGAGCTTGGTGATTGCACACATGTAAGCCACAGTGTGGCGGGACTTATTAGTGTTTATTGTTGTTTACACATTAGAGTAGTAGAACCTGCGCGTCACATGTCATTAGTCTCTGACATCGGACTCCAGGTATGTGCACATCTAGCTACATCAATTAATAGTCTCTAACATCGGACTCCAGCTGCCCGATTCAGCTATTTAACAGCTTTGTCCTGCCTGATATCCCAGGATTCCTGCTCCTTCTCTCTAGAGGTTAGTCTCTTCTCCTTTTCATCTATGAGATGCCAGAGGCCTTTTGAGCACAGGAGAGCCTTCATCTCTTCACTCCATGTGATAATATATTTGTCATTTAGAGGCTGGATATGGTGGTTGTGTTGCTCTGAGGCCATTGAGGCAGGATGGGGCATGAAGGTGTGTGATGGGGTGGATGTGATGGAGTTGAAAAAATGAACATAAATTTACCTAGGTAGCGAGCTAAAGCTAGATTTAAAGCGCAAGGCTCATAACCTGTTAAACAGTTGAATCTGGCAGCTAGAGTCTAATGTCAGAGACTTAATAATTGATGTGGCTAAATGGCACATACCTGGAGTCTGATGTCAGAGACTAAGGAGTCCTAACATGGGATTCACAGGTTCCACTACTCTAATGTGTAAATAACAATAAAGAATAATAAGTGATGTTGTGACTGACCAGTCTAGTAGTGGTCAGTATGTCAGTTGTGGTGTGCAATCACCAAGCTCAACACTCAGGATATAGTATCTGTCTGGCACATACACTTCACAGAATGAGATAAACCATTGGTATGATGCCAGTTGAGAATTTTGATGTGCTGCTCAAGTGTTGCATTCTCTGATTTCCTGGCAATAGTTCTAGGTAACACTTGTTTTGGCCTGTCAGCATGTTCAAATACCAACTTGGCACATTGTGCAGGTTTGATGAGAACTTTCTGTGAGAATATTTAATTTCAGGATATTAAAACTATATGTTTATGTTTCTTGCCCACATTACTTGTTCAGCAGCTGAGTCGGGCAGCTGGAGCCCAATGTCAAAGACTAAGGAGTCCGGACATGGAACTCGCAGGTTGTACTACATTGTGTACACAACAATAAACAATAATAAGTACTAACATGACTGACATGACTGACAGTAGTGGTCAGTCACGATTAGTGTAGTAGTCAGTCATGTTGAGAGTGCGTAATCACTAAGCTCAACATTACTGCCATCAGTGATTCTTATTAGTCTCTTGACAGCTGCCATTTCTTGTGAATCCAATCCTTGAAGCATTGTTTCATAGTCAACAGCCTTATCCAATTTGTTAACCACCCTTTTTTCATCAACTGAATTTCCTGCATTGTCTTTATCATCTTCCTCTCATCACTCCTGTCATTCTCCCTGTTCTCCACCATCACCACCCTTGCTGCCATCAATCCAACTGCCTTGCCACCACCCATGCTGCCTTTGGACCACAAGGTATCCCATTCTGGTCCCTGCACCTCATGCACCCTCTCCCAAATCCACTGACATCGAGAATGTCAGCTCTCCAGGCCCCTCTTATGGTGATTTCTAGTGTTTGCCATGGACTCCACACCCTAAAACAGGGGTATACACATCTTATTCCTTTTCTTGTGTCTTCGCTCTACACTTGAGTGAGCGCTGTAGCTCATACCTGCATTCTATCCTGAATACAAGGGATTGTTCTCAGTCCACCTGCTTCACCAGGAAGTCTCTTGTCTAGCTACTGCTAGGACAACCCCTTGACCTTGCCGTCTGCAAGGTACGCTTGACACCCAATAGTTTACATAGTTTGGTCATGAAGGAAGACATGAACTGTGGGCCCCAATCTGATACTATCATGCAGGGGATGCCATGTTGTGACCATACATGATCATAGAATATTTTAGCTAGGTCTATAGATGAAATGGTTTTAGAATAAGGTACATAAATAACTTCTTTTGAGAATCGATCAACAATGACACAAACAGAGTCAATCTTGTTGACTTCTGGTAATCTGGTGATAAAATCTATAGAGATATCTTCCCACAGATGACTAGCCAATGGGAGGGGTAGTATTTTTCCTGTGGGTGCTTTGGACAAACCCTTCATGAGGGTGCACATATAGCAGTGATTTATATATGTTATGATGTCTTTCCATATTTGTGACCATATAAAGAAACAATTTATAGTATGATAAGTATGGGCTTGCCTGTTATACCCCCCAGGGGATCATCATGACATGTTTTAAGGATCTCAGCTCAGATGGAAGGTGGAACATAAATCTGGCTGGTGAAATCATGATGGTAAACCTCCCTGCTGGTATTGTACATGTAATTGAGAACATTGTTTATTTCTCTTTTTGTATTTTTTGTTAGAGAGGAGATTCTAAGGTAATGTTTTTTATAAATAGTTTAGTGGGTAGCACCATAACATTTTTATTCAGATTTTCGACCGCATCACCATGGTTGAGTCAGTGAAAAGGGAGATTGGCATAGTTAAGTGAGCCAGGATGGTATATGAATTTGAGATTGAACTCTTGGAGCAGAGCATGCCAATGTGCTTGTTGCCCTGAGAGGGTCTATGGCTTTTTCCAATACTCCAAATTTTTGTGGTCTGTCCAGACCTTGAATTCTTCTCTGCCAATTAAATAATGTCACCATTCTTTGAGTGCACAGATGACTGCCATCAATTCCTTGTTGTAGATGGGGTAGTTCCATTCTGTGGCGTCAAAGGGGTGCAACAAGAATGTGCAAGGGCATCATTGACCATCTTTACATTCCTGCCAGAGGATTGCTCCAGTTGCAATGTTCGATGTGTCTGTTTCTATGCACATTTGCCTCAAGCTATCTGGATAGGCAAGGAGAGGTGCTTCCGTGAACTTTTTCTTCAGCATGAGAAAGGCTGCATGTTCTGTTTCACCCCACTGGAAGGGGATATCCTTTTTTGTAAGGTCATTCAGAGGTCGAGCTATCTCGGCAAATTAATCAATGAACTTTCAGTAATAGTTACATAGGCCCAGAAAGGCTTGGACCTGCTTCAAGTGGGTTGGTTCTGGCCAGTTGGCAATTGCTTGGGTTTTCTTGCTTTGCATTTCCATGCCAAGGAACTCAGCCTTATCTTTCGAGAAGGCACACTTTTCTGGTTTAATATATAGATTATTTTTGCAAAGGCATTGTAAGACTTCATGGACCAGTGCTTCATGTTGTTCTTTGATTTTTCCTTTTGTAAAGATCATTATATCATCCATATAAATTATGAGGAAGGCATATTGGTCAGAGAAGATATCATTCATCATGTTCTGGAAGGTTGGGAGCAAGTTGGTGAGGCTGAAGTACATGACCATTGGCTTGTAGGCCCTGATTGGTGTCACAAATGCTGCCTTCCATTCATCACCTTCCTTGATATGGATGTTGTTGTATCCCCAGCAAAGGTCCATGGCTGTGAACATATCCATGCCTTTAAGGCAATCAATGAGCTATGAGATTATGTTAAGCAGCTGAGTCAGGCAGCTGGAGTTCAATGTCAAAGACTAAGATTAGTGCAGCTAATAGGCATATACCCGGAGTCCAATGTCAAAGACTAAGGAGTCCAGATATGGAACTCACAGATTGTACTACGTGTGTGTACACATAACAATAAACAACAATAAGTACTAACATGACTGACAGTAGTGGTCAGTCATGATTAGTGTAGTGGTCAGTCATGTTGAGAGTGTGTAATCACTAAGCTTAGCAGATTAGTGGCAAGGGATAAGCATTTTTAATAGTTCCTTCATTTTTTACCATTTTTCTTCAGAATGAAGAATACCAGGGATGTTTGAGGAGACTTGCTTGGTCTTAGATAGCCCTTCTTGACTTCTCTGTTGATGAAAGTTTGTACTTCTTCCAACTCTATGTCAGATAGTGGGGGATAACTCTCCCCTTCCTTAGAATAAAGTCAGACTTGAGATCTATGGTGTGATCCCAATGTTTCCACAAGGGCATGTGATTGGATTCTTTCTCTGAGAATATGTCAAGAAAATTGTGGTAGGCCACTGGAACCTTGTCTGCAACCTCTTCCTCAATGGCGTGAATGCACAGACCAAAGTAACCATCTTGTTGGCTTTTGTAATTGCTGCAATCTTCAGTACAATGGATGAAGTCAATCTTCTTCTCAACCCAGTTGATAGATGGGTTGTGGTGTGCAAGCCAGTCATAGCCAATGATCATTTGGTTGGAGCCTAGCTCTATGACAAATGCATTGATTTTTTTGTGGTGGTCCTGCAATGCTGCCACCAGTTCTACATGATGGGTTACCTTTCTGGCCTTGCCCAGAGTACCATCAGCATTAAATACTTGGATTTGCTGGATAAGAGGGATCATGTTGACTTTGTTTTTGGTGCACCATTTGCAGTCAATGAAGGTGTTGACAGTGCCACTATTGATGAGTGCTTTAATATTATCATCTTTTTGTGTGTTACCTGTGAAAAAAAGGATGGCAATGTCCACCATGAACTCTCTACCACTGATCATTTCTTGTGTAGGGATTTCGTTAAGGTCAAGGTCAGTGCAATTATTCTTAAAAAGGGAATTAAGCATGTTATATTTATTATCTGGTGCCAAGCTCCAAAGAGACCCCCCTACAGACAGTTGATCACCTATTAAATTATTCAGCACCTGGCTGATTGTATATATTGGGAAGTCTTCCTCAGTGCACTCCAAGAGTTCAGCTACAGGCTCAGTGCCAGCTATGGGGATCTCTCCCTTGAGCACAGTCAACAAGTTATCTATGCTTACCACTCTTGTATTAGCACAATGGAGGGACTTTGGGGGACTCACTACTGGTAATATACATGATGCCGATGTTGGATTCTAAGCCACACATCTCAGATAGTGACAAGGCGGGGTCGTCTAGTGGTTAAGACGATCCAAGTACTAGTGGGTAGTCCTGGGTTTGAGTCCTGGTCTGGCCAGATTTTCCCTCTGATTTTTCCTGCTTTAACAGGTTATAAGCCCCGTAGCACTTTGATGCTGCTATAAAGTAGGAGAAACACAGAATATATCTGGTCCTTATCTTACCACCAATGTGTGGCTTAAGGGGGGGGTGTTGGATTCTAAGTCACACATCTCAGGCAGTGACAAGGCTGGGTAGTCTAGTGGTTTGATCCCAGTACTAGTGGGTAGTCCTGGGTTCTCTGAGTTTTCCTGCTTTAACAAGGGGCCCCCAGATACCTGCACATGCTTTAACTGTGGAAAACCAGGCCATATTCAACAGGATTGCCAACTCCTGAAGAAACCATTTAACCTGGCACAAGACAGGAACCAAGTGCCAGTTCAAAATATGTGCCAAGTTTGGGTACCTGACTAAGACAGGTACTACACTGAGACATGGGCAGTCATTTCTTTGCCTGAAACCAAGGCTCATGTGGCAACCTTCTCCCAACAGAAGTATATGTTGGACAAAGCTCATGCCTACTGAGCCAATGTCTTTGAAACAGAAGCTTTAAAAGGAAGCAGCTAGTCAACAGTAGTGTGTCATCTAGCAAGCTGGATAAAACAAAAGAAAAAAGAAAAAAATTAGAAAACATAAAAAAATTAGTTACCTCACACTTGGACCCCTCAGTTAGGGACAATAGTGACATTTCCATATGATCTGGTTTCAAGCCAATGGATTCAGCTGTTAAAGCAGGAAAACTCAGAGGGAAAATCTGGCCAGACCAGGACTCGAACCCGGGACTACCCACTAGTACTGGAATCGTCTTAACCACTAGACTACCCAGCCTTGTCACTGTCTGAGATGTGTGGCTTAGAATCCAACACCCCTGCACTGCCCTGATTTCCATAGGAGCTCCCCTTCCAGGTTACATCCCATACTGTGTGAACTGCTGATTAGGTGGTGGTCCCTTGAGTGGATTGTAGCATTGTGCTCTGCCAAAGCACCTTGGTTGGAATCCGTTTTCAATTTCTGCAGACTCAAAGGATCAGCCCACCTTTCTGTAGGTGTTGATCAACTCCACATGCACATGGAAAATGACATCTTTGAGATAGACTTGCATGTAGATGTGGGTGTCCACTGCCTGCTTTATAATTTTGATACCATGCCATTCTCGATCTCAGCTTTCTTAAAGAGAACCTCAAATAACTCATCTATAGGTTTGCCCTGCTGCTTTAGCCAATTGAGCTTCTGCAGTGATTCATGGGCTAATATGTTGATTTAGAAGTGCTCTCATATTTTTTTTTGGAGCACCTTTCATTCTGGCCATGTGTCATCTTTGCAGGGGTAGCCAAGATCTTGCCCATGGTGTTTATTGCATTTTCTATTTTGAAGTTGCAATACTCCTCTAACTTTAGTCTCATGTAGGCGGCTGCATTGCCTTCTATGTGAGAGAGGACTGCTATGGTCTGAATTTTGTCCGAGCCCTAATTTTGGAATAAGACCCAGATCTCGATTTAGGTGATCCACACCCAGAATTTATCTCGGTTGCCATTCCACTTGCCAGGATCAGCAACTTTCTTGGTAATGGCAGAGGGGCTATAAGGAGCACTTTCAGTTCATCATTGCTTAGCAATGATGATGACATTGTTTCTTCTTGGGGAGGAGGCTGAGGTTGGCAGTTTTTAAATTTGAGCTGATATGGGCTCCCTTCAATTTGGGGTAGGGATTCAAGCATTCCCTCAAAAGAGGGGGGACTTGCAGAGTTGTGAAGGTGTCTGTTCCAGAGAACCAGAAATCTTGGAATAATGTCAGTCCTTACTTGCCAGTATCTTTAAACTGACATCTGGGGATGCTTGCAGGGGTGATTGTCAGGGTTTAGGATTGGGAGAGGGGTTTGGTACAGTTGGTCTTCTTCAACAGTTTGATGTGGATGGTGTGGGTTCTGTCAAAAGGGTAGAGTCTCAATAATGAGGAGTGTCATATGCATATCATATGCTAACAACAGATGTCACAGGTGTTCCATGAACCTGGTAAACTCAAACAACAGGGATTACATCATAGTGCACTATCAACAAAAGTAACTTTATCCTTATTTATATGGTGGATGACCATGTATGCAAACTGATAAGGGTGTTACGCCCTGGCCTGTCATGTGGTACCACTGCGCTATGTCCCTTATGCCTAGGCACTGGCAGCTATTATTAATAGACTTTGTTTCTTACTTGCATTTTTCTGATGGGGAACCCTTGTCACCTGATCTTGATAGTTTTGCTAACAAGATGGCATATTCTTCTGAGGGCAGTATAGTATTACAAATGTCAGAACACTGCACCACTGGCCTTGGCTTTACAGGCTTCTACAAGCCTAGCAAGGAGAAGATGAAGGATGAGCTTACACACACTCAATCATCCAAGGTTATTAGCCAAGGATAACAGGTGGTCAAAGCTAGGGATGCCAGCTGAGATACCTGGGTTTATATAGTACAGAGAGATGCACACAGACCATAGGGTCTATGGGATAAACTACTATACAAGGGTAGACCACTGTACACAATTGTGAGATAGTTCCCACCAGGGTTAATAGGGATTTAAGGGGTGTGCCAGCCATAAGGCATGATGTTATATGATGTCATGGTCTGGGCCTGATCATGTGACTACTCATGTGATGGATGAGGTAAGCAAAAAGATAGGGGGCTGAAGGTGATTTGTAACACTAGGTCATTGCAAAGAACATGGAAATTATTACTATCTGGCATTCCTATGCCCTTAAGATCATGCTCCTACTACTAATGGGCACCTGGATATCGATGTGTTTGAGCTATCTGAGGGTAGTTCTGCTGAGTACACAGATAACCTTCAGTGGATTGTGTCTGTCCATAATCAAACCCAATGGGACCACACAAAGACAGAGACTGGTCTGACCAAACCCCTGCTTATTCATAAATTACAACCTGCTTGCTCACTTGGCATCCTGCTGTGCATGACAACATCTCTGACCTCCTGTCATATCTGTCAATCCAGAACTCCAGACTCAACTTTGGATCCAACTCCAGACTCCCTTCCTGTGACCTCCAGTGCATTCTTGATAAGTTCACTTCCCTGGCACTTCAGATACTCTGTATTTAGTGCTCCTTGTTCTCTATGTTACATTCCACTCTTCACTTACAGTACATAGTCACTAGCCTTGCCTCCAGTTATCCTTTGTTCCTGTGCTCCGCTTAGGAGCACAGCTCTGGTATACTTAGCATCCACCCTCCGGACTCTGACTAACACACATGTTTTGCATCCATGTATAAGTCTCTGTTTTTCTGTTGTAGATATCTCAGTTCAAATTTCATCATAAACTCTCTAGTCTCTGATCATCTGACCCCCTTGAATCTCCAGACTTTCCTCTGACCCATTCTCAACCTTTGTTGCTTGCAACAAGGTCAACTCTGACCCTAACTTGTCCTCCAAAATTACAGGACACCCTGGACTTGTGATAAGGGTACACCACATAAGGTGAAGCCAAATCCTGTCTGAATTTCAGATGTCCCAGAGTTACCTTCCAGAGATCTGGTTTTAACACCTCCTTATTTCCCCCTGGCATGGCACTTTCAATGTAGGTCCTAGCAATGACAAGGCCACCTGGGACCAGGCTGTTTTATGGGACCAGGATATTTGGATGGCACATAGCAAGCAAGTCAAGAGAGCTAGGTACCACCTTCCAGGATCATTTGATTGTAAGCCCCGTAACATCACTGAGAAATTAAATACCCAATACAAGACATGGGAATTCTAGTTGTATATGTTTGGCCTTGCCCCAGTCCTTTTGTGGTCACTTCTTCCTCTGAAGTACTGGACTCATTTCTGCAAACTTGTGCATAGTTTTCAGATTATGTGCCAGCACACCATTATTTCTCAGCAGCTGCAAGATGCCCACATGCTCCTGTGCTCCTGGGAGCTCAAGTTCAAGCTACTTTATTACCAGCTAAAATACAACTGACTTTATTTCATGCACCCAGCTGTTCATCAAATAACCTATCTCATCTCGGAGGCCATTCAAAAGGGCCTGCCTATCTGCTATGCCCAATGGACAATGGAGTGTACTATAGGTAATCTAGGACAAGAGATCAGACAGCCATTGTGCCCTTACAATAACCTTGCCTGAGAAGGTGTCCAGCATTGCTAGGTGAATGTGCTCATATCCATTATGCTAGAACTTGATATCCCTCCCAAGAGTCTTCCACAAGGTTCCATTGATTTGATCTTGGTGTGGGCTACATTCTCCTTCACAAGCAGTCCAAGCACCCTGTTCTGCCTGGGCCACCTCTCACTGAAGCCATTTATGAGATTTTTCCCATTGGTCAAGAACTTCCTCATATAGTCAAATGGGCCTGTCTCCTTTTGCTGAACAGGCAGGTCACTCATTCTGCATGGAGGAAAACCCTGAAAGCACCTCAACAGTTGCACATCTCTCACAATATCAAGGTATTTTCTAGATTCAATACTAGATCTCACTAACTAGGTACTTCTAGCTCACAGTAAACCAGAAGATCCATGTCACAGAGGTACAGTACTACACCCAACTTGCTGTGACCACTCTAGCAGATGGCTAGAGCCTCCAGGATATCATAATCGTCAAGTTGTATTCAGAGCCACATATCAAACTACTGCAACAGTCCTCACAAGTCCTTGCAGCCTCAATGCTTCTCAATACCATCAGTATTGTAGATATTACTTCTATTCATAGTGTTGTCACAATGATACCTACTAAGTTAACCTTACTATCTGGAGGTGAAGAGGTGTGATTTTATATGTTTGAAAAACCCAGGCTCAATTTGTCTGATCTTGGAGCATTCCATGAACTGTACCCAGATGGCGATAACAATAATGACTATGGTGATGATGTAGAATAGCTTTCTTTACTTGAAGCCATACATATTCATTGTACTACTTATACTACAACTACACTGAGTGGATGTGCTTGGTAAACTTGTCCTTGAGTTCTTTTGCAAACACATGCTTTGCCATACCCTCTGTTTTGATCAGTGAGTTGTCAAAAGGTCAAATTAAATATTTTGTGGTGACACCAACTGGCAGAATGTGTCTGCAGATGAGTAAATGAAAAGGTGCAGCACTCCACCTAGAGGTGTTAGTTTGGTCAGAAACTTTACCTGGTGGATGTAATAGAGTCGTCAAAATCAATGACTGAGTCACTGATCTCAACTGTATCTTTGCAGGCAACTTCATCATTGCCTTGAACAGTGCTGTTGTTAAAATTATTGGATAATTGACATGATCAAAAGCAAAATGAGAGATGTACATGTCAACAGCAGTGATATCTTCTGTGAAACTGCTGTTTCCAACATCAGTCTTGGTTTCAGTCTTGGTTTTGGTTTCAGTTTCAGTTTGTCTATACAATGTCAAAATGTATATACAATGGTAAATATGATATTTATGCATCTGCCCTCTCAACCATGTCCCATTTGACACAGAGAACAATATGCTGTTGAAATACCAAGCCTTACCGTATCATAGATACTGTGTGACACACACCTTTGTATCTGGTTGTTGAACATTAAGGGTAAGTGTGTAAACATCCCACTAGGGGACAATGTTATCAACGTTGAGTGAGATAATGTCACTGGACATATTGAGAACAGGGGCTTTGTGGATTGGCTGATCTGACATATCCAGCTATTAGGTCAAGAACAACAGAAGTTTATTTCAATAAGGTTTAGTGGCACTAACAGGGCATGGAATCTGCTGAGTCAGAAGTGTCCCTAACAATGCTATAATAGTGGGTCTCAAAGTAGGTCACTGGACCAGCTTATGTCAGGTTGAGAAGTAGAAAATTGAGAGCATGTTACTGCAAATTTAATCTCTGACTTAAATTTGGCCACAGTGTCAGCTGACATGTCAATCGGAGGAGGCAAGATAAGATCCTGCTGGAGGCAGTGTTTCAAACTCCGACAGCTAAATTTGTCATTTACCCCTAAAATAACACAGAAGCACACCAAATATAGTAGAGAACTGCATTTGAACTGAATATAAGGGCCACCTGGCAATCAAGCAGCATAAATCAAACATGCCCCACATCTCTGAGCGTCAGAAACTGCTTGATGCACTCTCCACAGCCAAGCAACATCTAGAGCTCCAAATCTATCTGGAAATCCTTCATGAGGCTATTTCAGATGCAGAGTCCTCTAGTGCAGATAACACCAACAGTTCATGCTCTAATCAAAGCTCATCCTCATCATATGACATAACTGACTCAGAATCTAGTTCAATTATTGGCTCTGGTGTCTCTAGCTCCCCTGATCCTGCAATTCTTGCATGCATCACAAATTACCATGGACTGATTACAGCACTTGAAGATGAAGTTACCAAGGCACGCGTTCTACAGACCCACCCACCTTCCTCCCATATCCCTCAGCTTATTCTTCTTGATGAATGGAAATTCAACAACCCAGAACTCTTTCAGCGCAAGCTAAGAGTTTCACCTTGTGTTTTTACCAGCATTGTGGAGCTTATCAAGGATCATTCCATTTTCCATAATCACTCCAATAATCAGCAACTGCCAGTTTCTATCCAGCTAGCAATCTTCCTCAATGCTGCAGGCCATTATGGTAATGCAGCCACCTCACAAGACATGGCAGAATGGGCTGGTGTCTCTGTAGGCACAGTTCATAACTGCTATAAGCGAGTGATGGTTGCTATTCTGCACCATCATGATGACTTTATTCATTTTGATCTCAATCAACTAAAGGATCGCAGAGATAAGAAGAGGGCCCAGAAATATGTGGAGGAAAAGACATGTGCTCAGTGGAAAGGAGGTTTTCTGTGTGTTGATGGGACACCATTCAAGCTTTTTCAAAAACCTGGCTGGCATGGAGAAGG
>JBBPKT010000665.1:0-15551 GCA_038089395.1 Pulveroboletus frians | reverse complement strand
TAGCATGCAGTTGACTCCTTGGAAGACAAAGGTATAGGCTACATAGTTTCGATAGACTATACTTATGGTACGACATATTAAAAACGATTAGAATCAATTTTCTTGGTAGAAGACGTCCGCCCAAAGGCCTTCATCATCAGCATGCACAATCTCGGCAGTCGTCTCTTTCGGGTGTCCGAACGAAAGGTAAGTAGCCTGAATAAGTTCCCTGAAGGTGAATACATCCAGAGGCTTTTCCCTCACTGGAGCGCGGCACATTGGGCAGTTGTACAACGGAACATATATGTACTGTTCACTGAAAAGTTCAGTGATATCGTCAGCTGTGTACGGCGGCGGGTGCTTCAAGTGGGCAGGAATGGAACGGTTTTGGATTTGCCTTGAAAGACAGGTGTGAAACCATGACCTCAAGCACGCATGACAGAATGCATGGCCACACCCACGCAAGCTAGAATACTGTGGGATTAACATTAAACTTTGGTTTTAATCAGAACTACTTACACGAATGGGTGACTCATGGGAAGATTACACACTGAGCACTGCGTCGCAGCATCTCGGCTCACTTTGAACTGTGGAGACACGGTGAAAACATAACTGGAGCATCTGGAGGGAATATTTTGACAACTTACATCCGTGATCATGGAGTGCAAGGCTGCTAATTTAGCATTGGCCTTGGATCCCAAGTCTTCGGCTTTGTGATTCTCACGCTTCAGCTTCAGTATTTCCTATGGTGCCATTAGCTACTGTCGGGATGATCACAGGGGTGATTACCTTTCGCGCAGTCCTCAGTTCTTGCTCAAGGAGCTTGGTAAGTCTTGCAAGCGCCTAAGAATCACAATCTATCACTCGCTCTGACAGGAAGAAATTTGTCTCACATCGTAGAACTCTTTACAGGCATTGCTGTCGGCGGGTAGCTTGGGGTTGGAGCCCGAACGCAAAGTGACACTAGATACAGAGGGAGGCAAGGAATGCAGTTTGAAGGACAGGGTACCAGCATTACGACGGCTACGGAAAGCAGGATGTCCACCTATTGGAGCGTTTGCTAGAGACTTGCACCGGCGGTGGGGAATAGAGCGTGAAGGTGCCATCGCAGGACCGACTGAAGTCTGCAGTCAGGGATCGAGACGAATATGAGGTGATGATCTGTTGGGCGTCCAACATCCTGCTCAAATTTATGGTTTTTGTGACAAAGGATTTACAGACGAGTAGGACAGTAAGTAGTGATTTAAACACCGCTGAGCCCCTCACATCTCTTCACACTGTCACAGAGTGGCTGGCAACATGGCAACCTGTTGGTAACAGTCTCTGCTAATCTTATCACTAATCTTGCTCGCTTCGTGTCTCTTTGTGTCCTTTGCTTGGATCTCACAAAACATTTCGGCTCATATTTATGATGGCGTGTTCTTTCATGATCGATGAAGGCCGGGTGACACGCCATTGCATACCTCTCACCCAACATAGTCACACGGACCATGGATGACTCGCCAGACGACTTCGCTAGTGAGGTCGATTCTCAACAGCCCTCCTCCCATGACCATGTACCCCGTGCGAAGATGTCAAAGCGACCCCCAGGAGACGACTGGGAAGTGGGCCACCATCGTTCTAAGTCCTCGAAGTCCCATTCTGCCGCAGTCGCCCCTCAGCAAGTCGTCATTCCAGAAGACCAGGCCGCGGCATATTCTTCTCAACGCCATCTTTTGGAAACCATCAACAGCCTTTTAAACAGGGGCACTGTTTGTGGATCCACTTTGCATATTGTCTATAACTAATTAGTCCAATATTTCAGAACTTAATTGGATTGGGGAACCCTGCAGTATCAAGTGGCGAATTTATTCCACAGTCTGATTCACGTGAACGTACTCCCGCTGTTGTCCGTGATGAGCAATCTGGCTCTTGTCGGACCACTCCAGGTGTTTCGGTTCAACCTACGCCATCACGAGATTCTACACCAAGGCCGTATGAGCGCGAGTCTAGCGCGGCATCCACATGTTCATCTGTTTCAATGGAAGTGCGTTTTTTACCTTTTTCTCAGCTCATTCTCTGATTTGTTGGTAGTCTTTGCTCAGGGCTGCCCGACAGTCCAATGCATTGCTGGGTGACGGAGTTTTGCCTCCTGAGGTGAGGACGTGATCTACCGTTCTTTGTGTCTTCTAATAGTAAGATCAGGCTGTCACTACACGTGCCGATGGGAAGAGGAAACAAACTGTGGCCAAACCTAGTCCATCAGGACAACAAGTGGTACGTTTGCATACCGTCGCTTCCATCTGGCATACTAATGACACGTCGGGTTCTAGTTTGATTTTTCAACAATCAATCTACCGCCATGGCCTAACTCCGAAGCTCGGAATATTACTGGGTTGACCCCAGCGGCCGCTGCTCCTCCGCCACAGTTCGAAAACGATGACTCCTCCACCTCTGGCCCTGGTCACTCTTCGGATGAGCTGACAGGCCTAGGTCACATTTTGTCACATTTTTCAGTCGGGATGGACCACCTTCTTTCATCCCTCAAGAGATGCCAGGCCTCCTTCCATGATTCTCTTCACAAGCAGATTGACGCGGTGATGTGTGAAGTGAAGGGGTCCATGGCAAACATTCCCAAGGAGACGGTACAGAACGACCACGATTCTCACTTAAGCGAGCTACTTGGATTCCCGCCTCAGAAGTGGCGTAAAGCCAAGAGACAGGTCCATTTCGTCCCCTCAAACCCTGGGAGTGCCCCAGCTGACCCCAGCGATATTCAAGAACACATGATGTTCATGGTATGTCATATATTCTCTCATGCACTCTCTTCTTACCTAGTATCAGAAGTGTATACGTGCACATAGCATGATACTACTTGGGATAACCAGTTATAAGTATCTCTGTCGCATAAAATGCAAGCTGACCAAGGAGGAGGCTCAAGCGTTCGAACTGGACGAGCCGGGCGTGATCAAGATTACACCTACGAGATTCATGGTCGACTGTTCCCGCAATCGTGACTCGCCGTTCAACAATACCGCTTCAATCGTTTTCGCTGAGGACTTCCTCGATAAGGTCAATAACCATTCCTGGTATTCAGAAGAGAAGGTCCCGCTGCGCTACCGTAAACCTCATATTATAATCGATGCTTTCAAATCGCATCTCGCATATATCAAGTTACGCTATAGACAAACTGTAACCGCGCCAAGGGAAGACCCAATGCAAGCCAAGAAAGATACTGATGCCAGGCTGCAGAAATCCTCCTGTGGGTCTAGGAAAACACGAGTAAGCTCAAGAGGACTCTACGAAACTGTTTTTCTGATTGTTGACCAGCTCCTCAAGATGCGGCTCAGTGCCATGATTGATGATCCCGAACTTAGTAAACACGTTCCCCTCATCCGGTACCTTGGCACGCAAGCTGTCAGCTCTGACGAATCTGAAGACGAGGCTAGACGCACTCAACATTACCCTTGGGTCTATCCTCAATGGTGTAGTAAGAAACTCGCAGCCCTGATGTGGCAAGCAGACGTTGTTGCTGAACTTGCCGTCTCTGTCCCTTTAGGGACTCGCAAGAAGGCTGGCGGGCTTCTCCGTTCTAGGCCCCACACAGATAAATTTAACGGCAAGGCTGCAGCCCCCATTGGCCTCCCCAGAAATTGTTACGACGCGGAATGGCTTGCGTCCTTACCTCCTCGTGTTTTCAAGCAGTTGCGGGTGATCGATAAAGCATACGACTTTGGAATCGTCGATCCCGGTTCCTTGGAACCACTGAACCACTCCTCCGATGTCCTCGCATCTGCAACAATGTCAGATTCTATAGGTCCGAACCCTCAAATCACAGAAGCTGTTCCTGGTCCTTCTCGCCAACCCAACCCCTTCCCCACGCAGCCTCCAATGGATGTAGGTGTTCCCACTCCTACAACAGTGCCCTGTCCAGTACTCCCCAATCCGTCTCAGGCTCGTTAGAATACGATTTCCTTATCAAAACTTTATACCATTTTCCACCTATAGTCGTTATCGAGATGCGTACTTGCAGGTCATACGGCCTTGCCCTTCACAATATTTACCTTGAGGTAGCCTTCCTTTATCCCGTTTCCCACATATAGTAGCGGTTACAACATGACAGATTTTGATTACGCGCTCCGATTGTGATGTGAATAAAATACGGATATCCTCCTGCTAGTAGTTATGGTTTCACACCGGAACACCGATCTAGCGATTCCCGCCTGCTCTAGCTTTTGCCTTACCCTGGCCTACTCTGTTCTTAAGATACATTTTTGCAAAATCTCGTGCAGGCCACAGATCTTGATAGCCATTTAAAAGGGGATACTGGTCTAAGGCCTACGCTCAGGTGAGGTCAAGTGAGACGGCTCGTGTGAGGATGCTTACTGCTCTAAAATAACAAGCGAGTGCCTCTGGGGTTTGATTGTGAAAGGGATGATTCGTATCAAGGTGCTTCTCACATACGGCATGAAGTCCAATCTCCAAGATGGTGGTCAGGCGATGCAATCCATCATTAAGTGTTTCTATAGTACGTACTTGCACCAACTTGTACATCCCTTCCTCCCACCCAAGCGCGTCACGCAGTGCATATCCACCTCCATTTGGTTTGGAAAGTGGGCCCCGTGGAGGAGGAATGACGACAGACAACGGTGAGTTACACTTGCCGAATTCTTTAATGTTAGATGCCAAGTCATGTTTCTCGGCGTTGTCTGCTGCTGACAGGGATCCAGGTGTGATGCTGGTGTTGAAATCAAACACGTGCCGTGCGGTGATTTCGGATTCGGAAGGACTGGGGCTCCGGTCTTTGTCGAATATTTTCCTTAGCGTGATCGGAGGGAAATAGTGGCAGTAGTCCATTATGGATCTAATGGTTTGCGGTGGGGTACTTATACCCTGGTCACTTCCCCATTAATTCTTGCTTTGTGAGTGATGTCAGTGAAATCATCCAGATCTCTTGTGAACAAATCGGACTGGATTACGGACGATTTAAGACTGCTCTTATGCCATGAATGAGGACAAAGACATAACCAGCTTAGATGACTGGATGCTTGTTACGGTACCTGCCCTTATATGTAGATCGGGTCTTCTTTGTGACCCAGGTAGGCTCGTTGAGCTCATTAATGTATAGTCTGTAGTCGGGAAGACATGGGTGGCAATGTCCATCATGGATTTGACCCAACCATTCAGTCCCTTCCCAGAGCCAGATCTGAACCAAATTATTCCCGTAATGGTGGACGTACAAGTCGCCTCTTTGCACTTGGGGGCAAAAGGGAGGGTTCAGCAATGGCTGCTCGTTCTGCGAACGGTAGCATACCAGCAAGATCCCTGTTTTCCGTATCTTGTGCTCTTGACGTTCTGGGGTTATGTTATCTGGGCATAGAGGGCGAGGCACACTAGGACTATGAGACTTTCAGTCGAGATTTGGACAACGTGTGGTGTTGCAGAACATACCTGGACGCTTGTGTTACAGTTATACCATCTGCAGTTGCTGAAGGGCTAGCAATGAAGCATCGGCTAATGACACAAGAATTCCCCATCAGTGACGTACCGCTGCATTCCGGTGTTGCCATCGTCGGGGAGGATAAACGTGACCTTGCGAGTGGTAGACATTCTTTGAACCACAGGAACTAAGGTCTCTCCTAGTCCCTGACCCGGGAAGCGCTGGTGATGTATGGGGACATGCTAGCATGGACTAAAATCAAAAAAGGCTGCTAGACGTATGTGTCACTCACATCAACGTCCAGCACTTCGTCCTTTGTGGTAATGCCTTCTGTTGTTGAAGGCTTCGAACGGGGGAAACGCTGCTTGTGCACAGGCGTGGTCTAGAATGGACAAGGGTTGCAAAAAGAAGGTGAAATCTAGAGAACAAAACATACGTCCATTTCAACACGCCGGTATGGCCGGTATGGCTGATATGGCGCGCTTTCCTCCCTAGCAAGGTTGATGCGATAGGTAGGGACATTTTGAGTACTCATCTCATGATGGCACTGAGATTGGAAGTAGTTCTGAACGTTTATTAATGTCATTTGATACAAAGGATTCAGGCATGAAAGGATTCAAGTATGAAAGACATACGGAAATTAGTCAACACATGATCGATGGGGTCGTAAATAATCTTGAGACCGTATCTGCACATCCCACAGCTGCAGTTCGATCCATGCGGCGGACAACCTCTTCAATTTCGAGAAGGAGAGAATCGCCGTTGCAGCAGTGACTACATATTACTATTCAGACTCGTACACACGTAATAGTCACTCGACGTGCAGGCCAAAACTTCGCAATACGAGAAACGACGACTCCTAGTTCGAGAAGGGAAAGGTAAACAGCCTATATAATACACATACACTAAGGCAGTTGCCCGAAGGCAACTGGTCCGAGGAAAAATACTCTTAGGGTTTGCAATCTCGTGGTCCAGACCTTTCGCACAATATTAATTTGAGGATCAACCTATTTTTGGCGCATACTTAGCACTAGGGCTCGGCATAGTACAAAATATTATGATTAATTACGGATATGTACGGATTGGATATTAATTATGATTATGATATGGTTACAATATATTATGCGCCTTGTAATAAATCATAATAATGGCGTGGGTACCACTGTACAGTTCAACGTTCACGTTCATCAACCAGCCTGACGGAAGTGTGTGACCAGTTGACCGTCGGTTCACTCTTTCGTAGGCGCGTGCTCACAGATCCGCCGCTCGTCAGACCACAATCTTTGGGGTGCGCTATCCTACTCCGATGTTCGTTGCACTGGTGGGGGTGAAAATTCTCTATCCTGACAGCGAACTCGCGACAGCACGCGCAGCTGGGAACGTTGGTGTCCCGTTCATCATGAGCACTACCTCTTGCCATTCCATCGAGGACGTCGCGGTGGTCCAAATAACCACCGACGGTATCAACTCTATTGGTGAGTTCGCTCCCCCGTCCGATGTCACCTTTTTCCCCAGACCGCTCACGATTACCAGGCCCCGTATGGCAGAAGTTACGGTGTCGACACTGAAACGGGCGGAAGGAAGTGAGCGGGTTCACCACGCTCGTGATCACGCTAGATACAATGATGATCGGTTGGCGACCTTATGATCTCAAGAGGTCGTATCTCCCCTTTGTCTATGGGGTTGGCATCCAAGTCGGCACATCTGATCCCGTATCCATGAAACGATACGGTCTTGAACCACGCCCGTCCGATTCTATCAAGTTCCCTTTTGAACCCGATAAGATCAGGGAGGCACTCGCACGTGACGACGACGAGGTGGCGCAAAACATGATGCTGGGGAAGGAGTGGCTCGGTGAAACTAACTCGGGCGTGTTTAGGACATGGGAAGACTTGAAGTTCGCACCCACTCGCTTGGTGGAAGGTATGTTACATTCAAATTGACTGGTATGCTGGATACTCATGACACGCTGTCCATACTTAGCAACATGCACGCTCATTTACTGTTTTGTCACGGATCGCTCAAGATGTTCTAGCTATTCCTGCCGTCAGTGTATCAGTTGAACAGCTCTTTTCAAGTAGTAAGCACACTCTCTCCGAGACGAGGTCTTCCATGAGCGCACGGCTCAGATTAGGCTATGGTGAGGGTATTGAGTACCTAGAGGGTGTAGCTGTCCACGAAGGCTAATCATATTTGATTATATTCCACTACTTTCGAGTACCAGCGGTTACAATACAATACCGCACGATACATTACAGTACAACCAAGCCGATATGTGATTACAATGCAATACATTATAATACGGGTCGAAATCGTATTTAATCGTAATTGCCGAGCCCTACTTAGCACTAGCACTGTGATGCCAAACCTACGAGAACTCAAGAAGACCACAGCTCATTTTGCCCGTGAACAAGTGTTGGAGGGCCAGACAGACTCCATTACCACTCTTGCATTTTCTCCCACAGGTGACCTGCTCGCAAGTGGAAGCGAGGACTGCAGTGTCATCCTATGGGAGCCACTCACGGGAACGATGAAGCGCCGCATTCTCCTTCAGAGTGCTGTGACCAGCCTTTCTTGGGGCCTACAGGGTCGAGTGTTCATCGGCTGCTTAGACGGTACTCTAGTTGTCGCTAAGAACCTCCAGGTCCGTCATAGATAGCCATGGTCAATTTCTTGCCACTTATCCCTTTGACCATTGCAGAAAGAAATGGCCAGTAGTCCGGTGCTTACTGGAACTAAGTCTGCAATTTCGGCCATTGCAGTTGACTTGGCCAGTGGTCATATTGCATTTGGAGCGGGGTCAGAGTTACATATGGCGAAAGAAATTGGATGTGGTTTCGTGTCCCGTTTTCATTATAACAATGCAGGCGAAATACTGAATTCCATATATTCTAGATACATATGCTACATTTAAGATCTTCCCGCCTCCGCATGTGTTACCGAACACCTCACCCGGAATGGACACGAGGATACGGGCCAGAGCGCTCTCATTCCAGGACAAGGGGGTTAAACTCGTGGTCGCCTACCTAAACCATGGCGTCGTGTAAGTGCAGCACGTCTTCTATAGTAGAACCGAAGCGTGACCTCCTAACAGCTGTTGGGACGTTGGGACGTTAGAGGCTCTCTGGCAGATAACTCCAATACATACTCATCGTTTCATGTGAGTATCGACATGGTCTCTAGAAGCTCTGCAGGTAATTACGTATTGAAGTGGCCACGCAATCGTCTTGCCGGACAAGAGAATTGCTTTGTCTAACCTATGTGATGGTGCCGATTTATATGACGAAGGACAATCCCATCCACAACTCCGTCTCAAGCATCCCCCGAGTTCCAATGATACTAACGTAGTGCTCCAGCTCACCTCTGTTGTCGGTGATAAGATAACATGTGGGTCCTCAGATGGTCGTGTCCCTGTCTGGGACACTGCAACAGGAGAGCTGTTACAGCTCCTGGAGCATGAAGGGCAGCTGGTGCAGGCCGTCGCAGTCAGGTATCTCAGTTAGTGCACGTTCATGACACTGATCTATGTATGTACATAGGCGACTGACTACCCCACATGTGCAATAATCGCAACAGCAACATCTGGGAACCAAGAGAACACACGTATCATTCTATGGAAACTTCCTCATGCCCGTCGTAAGAACAGTTGTGAGGCAGGTATGACATGGCTGACTGCATCACAGTGATCACGAAGGTCTACAAGTATATCTGGTGGTACACCCGTACAGTAGATTTAGTCCTGAGGCCCATGGTTCGGCGTCTCTTCATGGATCGCATCTCCATTTTCTCCGTCATAGTAATCTCTATTATGACGTTTGCTACTGCCATCCTCAGTCAGAAGGTGGCGCGATTAGACAACGTGAGCAATGTTACAACCGAAGTATTGCTACTGACATGTACATCTAGCCTATGGATTCTGTGACCCATTCCAGCAAGGAGGTCCTAAGTGGGATAGGGATCACCATAAAGGATTGGGGCCAAGGCCACTGTGCTACGCTCCGACGTGGTGCATTGAGCGCTGTTGAGTACGTACACGAGTTGCTCCAGGATAGTGAGGAGAATGGTAAAAGGTCCCTCCTTGAAGATGGCGAAAGCAATGGGAGTGGTGATGGAGGTGTGGCAAGGAGCTTGAATTTGGCGAGTCCTCCGAGAGTAACATTCGACCATCAGGATCTCGCAGTAATCTATCTTTAATTTTTTTTTTTTTCCCGTTTCAAGGCCCTTAGGGTGGTGCCCTATGGTAGACCGTACACGTCCAATCTGTCGTACCGGTGGTATCTATGTAATTCATTCAAGTCCCTAGTGGGAGAGTAGGTGGGGTACATTGTTCCGTCTGGCTTCTAAGTAGTGAAGTGGGACGCAGGACCTACCTTTGATATACCGTTGCGCACCAGTACTGAGCGCTGAGCATCGGAATGAATACATCCTTATATGGTGCTACATTTTCCAAACAGTGACGTGCAATCTTATAGCTGAAAAAAACAAAAAATAGCTACACATGCAAAGAGAAATGATAGTACAAGCGATACAGGGCAGACTACATGGGATCTATTGAGAGCCTTGGCCTTGACATGAATCGCCTACAAGCAGTCAGGAACATGAGCGGACATAACTTTAGGAAGTCATGATTATCTAGTAGTGCCCACCTCTGAGGACCAGATGCGGAGAACGGGATTCTTGTCACCAGGTTCTGAGGTACCGCTCGCTATCAGATGTTTGGAACGTTGTGAAGAATGGTACTGGAAACACTGGCAAATCAACAAACCATGATTAGGTGAAGCAAGAGTTACCTACAGCAATAGCCTGGACAGCTTGAAGTTCTTGATTCCGGTGAGTCAGTTTGCCGCACGTGGCAGGAAGTCACTGACCTGTTCCATGAGAAAGTGGCTGGGCGGGTTTTCCAGTCGTGAGATCCCATGTTAGTATTTGACCATTATCTCCGCCAGCAATTGCCGTTGTTCCATCAAAGTCGAATTGAACTTGAGCGATCCTATTTCTACGGACCTGAACTTGGAGGGGCCGAATATACTTCAGGCGGGGTGTGACCTGGTTGGTTAATCTATAGACGTCGATTCCGTCAACAAGATTCCAAACTAAAAGCGTATTCGTTGCTTCGTGATAGGCAGTACACCCACTATATCATGGAATTATAAATTTGGGGAAAGTAGCACAGGGTGCATATAAACCTACATGCGCGTCCTAAGCTTTTGCTGCCAGAGCTGGTACCAGGGTGATAAATTCCAAGCAATTCTAGAAACATGCACGTTTGAGTGGGAACCAAATAAAACGAGGATTCTAACTGACATCTCGCGTGAATCAAGGAATCCAACCATCAAAGAGTGTCCTTGGTTAAAGAAATGAGCGGTAATGGGCAATGCAGGGAGGCGTGGCTGCGGGTGTGGAGGTATCATCCGAAGGTTTCGTATAGGATCTGGATACAGATATAACTGATATTAGCAGCTAAATGAAACTCACGTACCAGCATCACCGGGAAATACCTGGTATAGAACGATGCGGCCCAATCCAGTGACGACCATGAGCTGATGTGTCTCATCAAGCGTGACATGTTCTACAGCGCAATCGAACACCGTTTCCATGTGAATCCACTCGAATAGCATCTATAGTCTTTCTCAGACTTGGAAAGAAAATAGATAAAAGATGTTACTGAAGTTATGTTGAAGCGCCAGAGAACCAGCATTCCATTAGCACCTGCCGATATAAGGTAAGTGATTTGGGACGGTTGCGGACTACGAGTCCGACTAAGCCATTTGACTGCAATGATGGGACCTTGCTTTGGTTTCAGCCGCCGAACGACACTACCTCGTAGAAGGGACCAGATGATAACATGGCCGTCGTCAGCTGCAGTGAGCGCAGTCGGCAAGCGGACAGTGGATCAGCTGAGTCCAGGGTCAACTGCCAGCAGTGAGCACATACCACCACTGACAACATAGTTGCCGTCGAGAAATGAGATGCAGTTAATGGGGCCTTGGTGCCCCTCCAGTGACCACTGTAATGTGTACCGCACCATGCAGGGAATCTCCCATTCATTCAATTGTCCACTAAGCTCGATTACTATACCGTGACAGGCACCAGCGCACCACGTGAAGTTGATGACCGTTGCCACCTCTCCGCTGGAGACACCCACCACCCTAAGAGGCCTACCGTTCATCAGACAAGTAGAGAGGATCTCATGTCGTGTGCAAAGCAGCGATGTACTTGCGAAGTTTATCTTTGCAAGGATGGCCTAGATCCTGATCCCTTGACCCATATATCAAAATCTGGACGACTCCTTGCACCATCTACCGTACAACAGCACCGCAGGGATGACAAGATCTGGCGCTCGGCACGAGCGTGCAGCACTCCTGATCCATCTTTCTTATTGGCTACTACGGACCCCTCTGGCAATGAATCCACAAATTCAGTGGTAGTTTCGAGGACGCTCACCAGTGAGGCGGGAAATCGATCTCGCCATTAGGGTCACCACTCACTCCACTCCAGTTTGTATTTTCTTCATGAGAGGTGCTGATTATCTGACCCTTTTCTAGACCAATCCCCATCTCATACATTGAGTGGAAGCGGCAAAAATTCGACGGATATTAGTCCTGCGGAGTCCTCCCTCCCTCAAGTGGGTAATTCTAATAGGTGTGACGATTACCATAACCCGTGTTTCAGCTCTTGCTCATCAACCGACAATGTTAGCGCTCAACAGAACTTACAACAGTATCGTGCTCTGTTTGAATCTTTGGTCGAGACCTTTCCTGGTTGCCCATCGCTTGGACTTCACTTTCACCCGTCGCCCTCAGAAAATTCTACGACTATTCCCAGCAGCTTAGATACGAAAAAATCACTCCCGTTTGCCCTCCACCAGGAATCAATAAAGAATGTGTTGGAGCTCGTTGACAGCATGTCAAGTGATAGTAGTGAGGCTGTGAGAAGCGGACAGAAGACATTAGTCCTGGACATACGAATGCACTTAACGTACCTGGATCAGGTTATTACTTGTGAGTGGCTACGCCAGCGAGATGAAAAGATATTGGCCACGCGGGCACAGACCCTGGGTATTGTCAGGACAAGTGAGTATTTGAATTTCTGTCTTTCTGCTTCATTAACATCACTCCAGGCCACCTATACCATTCACTCGAATCCCTCTCCTACATTCCATCGCCGTTGCTTGTGGCTGTGCTCGCTGCTTGTCTACTGCATACCTTGGGCGGCCTTTCTCGCAATCATTCTAATTTTATTCTCGTCATCCTGAGAACGATCGCTGTCTCAGTTCTTGCAAATTTAATTGGACAAATTGCGCGGAAATTTGGCTTACAAGAATCCCTGAAGGGGGAGATTTCTGGGCTTGTGGATGCCTGGCCCAGCGACATACGCACCGCAGCGAGGGTACTTCACCTTGATCCGGAGCTCCAGGAGTACATGTGCTGTACCCGTTGCTTCTGCTTATACAGCCCATTTCCTGAAGGAGAGAGATCCTATGGTGGGGTCCCGCAGATGTGCACAAGACGGAAAACTCCTTCCAGTGTGCCATGCAGCCAACCGCTTTTTCTGGATCAGCCACACTTTAGGAACCGCGGCCCAAAGCCATCCAGCCGGTACTGGTACCAACCTTTCTCATCTTGGGTTGCGCGTCTGATGTCACAACCTGATGTTATGAAATCTTTACGCAAGGATTTGGGACCCAGACCAAGGGTAATGCGAGATATTTGGGACGGTGAGGTTTTCAGAGAATTCAAGGGACCTGATGGTCGCCCATTTTTCGAGGTCGCGAACCCCAACGAGATTCGTCTTGCGTTCAGTCTCTTCATCGACTGGTTCAATCCTTTTGGAAACAAGCAGAGTGGAAAGCACGTATCTTTCGGCACAATCTACATGGTTTGCCATAACATTCCAGTCCACCTCCGCTATCGTGTGGAAAATGTCTACATCGCTGGAATTATTCCCGGACCGAAGGAACCTTCTGAGGATCATCTGAATCATATTCTCTGCCCTCTTGTTGTCGAGCTCCTCCACGCGTGGTCACCAGGCTTCTATCTAGCACACACTGCTATGCATGTGTCTGGATGTCTAGTTCGTTGTGCCGTTATCCCCCTGGTGTGTGACCTACTTGCTGCTCGTAAGGCTGCCGGATTCAGTGCTCTTGGTTCGCACGAAGGGAAGTTCTGTTCTTTCTGCCTGCAAGACCATTCTCAAATCCATGATACAAATGTCTCGACATGGCGACGACGTACGTGGGCAGAGCACTTGAGCATTGCCAAGATGTGGAGAGACGCGCCAACGGAGGGAGTCCAAGATCAGATATACAAGAGATTTGGCGTCAGGTGGTCTGAGCTTCTCCGGCTGCCATATTGGAACCCAATCCGCTTCACCATCGTGGATTCAATGCATAACCTGTTCGCTGGTGACCTCCAGCATCATTGTCGCAACGTATTTGGCATGAGTGCCAGTTCTACCCCGATAGTCGAGTCACGCACTCAGCCGCACACGCCGGCTGAACAACAACAAGAATTTGATTGTGGTATCCAGGCAATTAGGGATGGCTCCCTGAATCACCTCACTCGTCTGAGAAGAGGCTACATTGTTTCGCTTGCGCAAGCGAATAATGTGGCTCCTAATCTAGTTGTTGATGCGAACCCACTCAAGCGATTAACGAAGAAGGACCAAGTGGCCACCAAAAACAAGTATGCCGCTGCTCTCATCGAGTGGGTGCGAATCCTATCTCTTTGTCATGTCTGTATCCCATTCAATCCACTTCCAGTACAAAAGTAATCCAGGAGTGGAGATACGATGTCCGAAACCATTTCCAAGGCCTATAATTGATCATGCAGAAGCCTGGGAAAGCGCCCCGGTGCAAGTAATCCTAGACCAGAGGGTTTTGTCGGAAATCTGGAAAGATATGGCCAACACCACTCTGCCCACGTGGGTTGCACGAGCGCCACGCAATTTCGGAAGTGCGAGCCATGGGAAGCTCAAAGCTGACCAATGGCGGACTGTATGCCTGATCAATTTGGTGATCACACTTTGCAGGATATGGGGCACAGTGAGTGCGAGCGAGAGGGATACCGCTCTGCTTCGAAACTTCCTTTCTCTTGTGATCGCCGTTCGCTGGGCTACCATGCGGTCAACGTCTAGTAGTCATGCAGCCATTATCCAGCAACACCTCACGTACTATGTCACAACAACAAATGCTATCTTTGGTCCTCGGGCCCTCGTTTACAACAACCATGCATCATTTCACATACCTGAATGTTTAGAGGCATTTGGACCCGCACATGGATGGTGGGCCTTTCCCTTCGAACGGTATAATGGTATGCTTCAGCGGTATAATACAAACTCTAGGATAGGTTTGTACTCTGTCTGCTCCGGCTCACAGTTGTTCTGAAAATCCTTCAGGTGAAATGGAATTAACCATCTTGAAGACATTCTGTCGAGGGAGCAACCTTAGAGCATTGCTGGCGCACGAGCCGTTACCTGAAGCGTTACAAGAGATACAACCGATATTCCTCAAGTTCTTTGGGTCGGCCCCTAACATTGTACTGGGAGATATGATGACTTCTCAGATAGATCCTGGAGAAACCTTAACCACTGAAGCGCCAGAGGTCTCTGGAGATCCATCCCCACCTGTGGATGAGCCGGAAGTCCTTGATGGCGAGACATATGATTCCCTACTTGCGGTCCTTAACCACGGACACTCGTCTCCGCCCTACGCGTCTTACCTTGAGGAACCACCAGCATACCCAACTTCACCCAGGTTTTCACTCGAACCACGAGCTTGGACAGCTACATCGGTCAAACTCGACGGACTTCTGTTCTCAACGAGCGATCATAAACACACAGGAAACAGCTATGTGTTGTTCAGAGATGAAGGTAGCCAGAGCGAGTCAGCAGGTCAAATCCAAAAAATTCTTGCACATAGACACCCCGGCTTACACGGCACGCCCATCATGGAGTACTTTTTTGTCCTCCGACAGTTTGAAGAACTCACCCTTGAGCAAGGTCGACACGATCCTTACCGGCGTTTCCCACTCCTGTCGGCGCGGCTCTGCCAAGATTGTTTTCTCCCCGACAAGCGTGTCATACGAAAGCATGACATTGTGAGCCATTTTGCGACATGTCCTTTCAGCATCCCAGCCCTCCCGGGTGCCCACAG